>ONZH01006354.1:0-67672 GCA_900303285.1 Rhinella marina | reverse complement strand
TGCAATGCGTTCTCCCTTATTGCGATGAGCGATTCTTTAAGGGACGCATAGGAGCGGATGGTTACGCTCACTATAGCGTCCTCGCTGCTGACCTTCTTGGTGGACTCCTCAAAGATACGCAGTACATCGCATATGTCTGCTATCCATGGCCACTCGTGGTTGGCAAACTGAGGGAGCTGAGTTGGAGGCACGCGTGGATTCATAATCTGGTACTCCATCAATGCTCTCTGCTGCTAACACACCCTGGCCAACATGGAATAGGTGGAATTCCAGCGAGTCGGCAGGTTGCACAACAGCCGATGTTCAGGCAAATGGAGGCGTTGCTGGAGTTTTTTTAAGCTAGCAGCAGCTACAGTTGACTTCCGAAAGTGAGCACATAAGCGCCGCACTTTCACCAGTAGCTCTGCCAGGTTGGGGTAAGTCTTTAGAAATTTTTGGACTACCAGATTAAAAACGCGGGCCAGGCATGGTACGTGATTGAGTTCGGCAAGCTCCAGAGCCGCCACCAGGTTACGGCCGTTATCGCAACGACCATGCCTGGTCCTAGCTGCAGCGGCGACAGCCACATCTCCGTCTGCTGCAATATGGCGTCCCTCACCTCTGGGGCGCTGTGCTTTCTGTCGCCCAAGCTAATGAGGCTTAAGCACCGCCTGCTGACGTCTCCCCGCGCCAGTGCTGCAACGCTTCAGCTAGCGGCTGAGGGCGATGTTAAGCAGAGGAGGAGGAGGTAGAGGAGGAAGAGGAGGGGGGTTTATCAGAACCCGGTGCTGGCAATCTTGGGCGGGGGTGGTAGGTAGGCCTGTCTCTGTTTGCGACCCCGTCCCCGCTTCCACAACATTCACACCAGTGTGCCGTCAAAGAGATGTATCGTCCCTGGCCGCAAGCCGCTTGTCCACGAGTCGGTGGTCAAGTGGACCTTTGCGCTGACTGCGTACCTCAGGGCCCGCCTGATGTTACGCGACACGTGCTGGTGCAGGGCGGGGACGGCACTCCAGGAAAAGTAGTGGCGGCTGGGGACGGAATAGCAAGGTGCGGCAGCCGCCATCAGGTCGCGGAAGGCCTGCGTCTCCACAAGCCTAAACGGCAACATCTCCAGGGCCAGCAGTTTGGAGATGTGGCAGTTTAAGGCTTGGGCTTGGGGGTGACTCGAGGCGTACTTCCGCCTGCGGTCGAACGCCTGCGAGATGGACAGTTGATGGGACGAGGAGTATGAAGGTGCAGGCGAAGATGCGGGGGAAGGGGAGGCTGAAGGAGAAGGCCCCAAAGTAGCCGAGGCAGAGGCAGATGTGGAGGTGTCCTGGCTGGAGGTCTGGACCGCAGTGGCAGCACACAACAAAGGGGAAGAGGCAGTGGCAGGAAGACCTTGCGCAGGTTGTATTGCGTTTGCTCTCTCCCACTCAGCCCAGTGCTTGACTTCCAAGTGACGCCGCATGTCTGAGGTGGTCATATTGCTCTTCTCAGAGCCCCTACTCAGTTTTGAGTGGCAGAGTGTGCAAACCGCGCTCAGTTTGTCATCCGCACAAGCATTAAAAAATCTCCACACCACAGAAGTACGAGGCCTCGATGGGGGAGCTTCGCGCGACTGCCTGCTGCCGGGAACAGCTTCGGCCCTGCTGGCTGTGGCCTCACTTCTCTGTCTGGACTGTCCTCTGCCTGTGGACATCCCTCTTGCCTGTGGACATCCCTCTGCCTCTGGACATCCCTCTGCCTCTGGACATCCCTCTGCCTCTTGCTGCCTTTTTCGGTGCTGCGCAGACCACCACCTCTCCACTGCTTTCCCCGCTGGACATCACCCCTGGCCAAGTGGGGTCGGTCATTTCGTCATCCACCACCTCCTCTTCCACTTCCTCACTCTGCTCCTCCTCCTGCCCACTGGACATTCCAACAGCCTCCCTTGATGGCAACTGCGTCTCATCATCATCATCGCTCATGATAACAGATGCTGGTTCAGGGTCCACATCAGCAGGAGATGGCGAATACTCAAGTGGTTGGGCATCACTACAAACAAATTCCTCTGTAGCTCCAGGGATTCTTCCGGCACATCTGAAAAAGGACCCGAAAAGAGCTCATGGGAGGGGTCAAGGGTGGGTTGACTCTGTTGGCCAGGTGTGGAGGAAGGAGGGTCAGAGTGAGACTGTGTGGATGACTGGCTGGTGGACAACTGTGTGGAAGCGCTATCGGCTATCCATTGCACCACCTGTTCACACTGCTCAGGCCTCAACAGCGGTGTAACCCACCCCCTGCTTAACTGTCCCATAAAGGCAGGGATTCTGGATGAGCGGAATCCTGGCTGCCCCTCACCAGCATGCATTGTATCCCCACTGTCTTCAACAAGGCCCCCAACAGCATTTCCGCGCCCCCGTCCTCGTCCACGTCCAATTTCGCTAGCCCTCCGCATTTTTTTTTTGTTACAATATTTGGCGTACACAGCCGTGTACTAACAGGTCAGACGGTGTGTATTAACACCACGTATATACAAGATTTTTGCAAGCACGCAGAACGCACATTACAGGTGCCAAATAAAATGCCTTTTTAAATATTTCTAGGTACACAGCCGTGTACTAACAGGTCAGACGGTGTGTATTAACACCACGTATATAAAATAATTTTGCAAGCACGCAGAACGCACAGTACAGGTGCCAAATAAAATGCCTTTTTTTATATTTCTAGGTACACAGCCGTGTACTAACAGGTCAGACGGTGTGTATTAACACCACGTATATAAAATAATTTTGCAAGCACGCAGAACGCACAGTACAGGTGCCAAATAAAATGCCTTTTTTTTTATATTTCTAGGTACACAGCCGCGTACTAACAGGTCAGACGGTGTGTATGAACACCACGTATATACAAGATTTTTGCAAGCACGCAGAACGCACAGTACAGGTGCCAAATAAAATGCCTTTTTTTTTATAATTCTAGGTACACAGCCGTGTACTAACAGGTCAGACGGTGTGTATTAACACCACGTATATACAAGATTTTTGCAGGCACGCAGAACGCACAGTACAGGTGCCAAATAAAATGCCTTTTTTTTATATATTTCTAGGTACACAGCCTTGTACTAACAGGTCAGACGGTGTGTATTAACACCACGTATATAAAATAATTTTGCAAGCACGCAGAACGCACAGTACAGGTGCCAAATAAAATGCCTTTTTTTTATATATTTCTAGGTACACAGCCGTGTACTAACAGGTCAGACGGTGTGTATTAACACCACGTATATACAAGATTTTTGCAGGCACGCAGAACGCACAGTACAGGTGCCAAATAAAATGCCTTTTTTTAATATATTTCTAGGTACACAGCCTTGTACTAAAAGGTCAGACGGTGTGTATTAACACCACGTATATAAAATAATTTTGCAAGCACGCAGAACGCACAGTACAGGTGCCAAATAAAATGCCTTTTTTATATATTTCTAGGTACACAGCCGTGTACTAACAGGTCAGACGGTGTGTATTAACACCACGTATATACAAGATTTTTGCAGGCACGCAGAACGCACAGTACAGGTGCCAAATAAAATGCCTTTTTTTTTATATTTCTAGGTACACAGCCTTGTACTAACAGGTCAGACGGTGTGTATTAACACCACGTATATACAAGATTTTTGCAGGCACGCAGAACGCACAGTACAGGTGCCAAATAAAATGCCTTTTTTTTAATATATTTCTAGGTACACAGCCTTGTACTAACAGGTCAGACGGTGTGTATTAACACCACGTATATACAAGATTTTTGCAGGCACGCAGAACGCACAGTACAGGTGCCAAATAAAATGCCTTTTTTTTTTTAATATTTCTAGGTACACAGCCGTATACTAACAGGTCAGACGGTGTGTATTAACACCACGTATATACAAGATTTTTGCAAGCACGCAGAACGCACAGTACAGGTGCCAAATAAAATGCCTTTTTTTATATATTTCTAGGTACACAGCCTTGTACTAACAGGTCAGACGGTGTGTATTAACACCACGTATATAAAATAATTTTGCAAGCACGCAGAACGCACAGTACAGGTGCCAAATAAAATGCTTTTTTTTTATATATTTCTAGGTACACAGCCTTGTACTAACAGGTCAGACGGTGTGTATTAACACCACGTATATACAAGATTTTTGCAGGCACGCAGAACGCACAGTACAGGTGCCAAATAAAATGCCTTTTTTTATATATTTCTAGGTACACAACCTTGTACTAACAGGTCAGACGGTGTGTATTAACACCACGTATATACAAGATTTTTGCAGGCACGCAGAACACACAGTACAGGTGCCAAATAAAAGGCCTTTTTTTTAATATTTCTAGGTACACAGCCGTGTACTAACAGGTCAGACGGTGTGTATTAACACCACGTATATACAAGATTTTTGCAAGCACGCAGAACGCACAGTACAGGTGCCAAATAAAATGCCTTTTTTTTATATTTCTAGGTACACAGCCGAGTACTAACAGGTCAGACGGTGTGTATTAACACCACGTATATAAAATAATTTTGCAAGCACGCAGAACGCACAGTACAGGTGCCAAATAAAATGCCTTTTTTTTAATATTTCTAGGTACACAGCCTTGTACTAACAGGTCAGACGGTGTGTATTAACACCACGTATATACAAGATTTTTGCAAGCACGCAGAACGCACAGTACAGGTGCCAAATAAAATGCCTTTTTTTTAATATTTCTAGGTACACAGCCGTGTACTAACAGGTCAGACGGTGTGTATTAACACCACGTATATACAAGATTTTTGCAGGCACGCAGAACGCACAGTACAGGTGCCAAATAAAATGCCTTTTTTTTTATATTTCTAGGTACACAGCCGTGTACTAACAGGTCAGACGGTGGGTATTTACACCTGGTATACAAAAAGGGTATTGCAGGCACACAGAACCCAGAACACTAGAGCCAAAGAAACTGTATTTAAAAAAATAAATGTACACAGCCGTATACTGCCAGAAGATCAGATGGTGCATATACACACTAGGTATATAACAGGGTTTTGCAGCCAAAAAGAACGCAGAACAGTAGTGCCAAATATAGTTTGGTATGTAGCAGAGCACCTAATACACCACTAATGCCTCTCTCTGTCCCTACTCCAGCAGCTATCCCTGAATACAGCAGCCGTTCTCTGCAGAGTGTATATGGTAGTAAAGCTATCACTGTACTGCACTATAGTAGCCCTGATAAGGGCTTTTAATCACGCTCCTGCCTGTCCAACAGCTAAAACCTATCTCTCCCTTCTCCAGCCTCTGTCCCTGACTAAGTTCACGCAGCATATGCGAACGAGCAGGAAGAGCTGAGTTTTTATGATTCGAGGTCACGTGGTTTTTCCAGCCAATCCATGTAGACGCCATTTTCGCGCTGCCAGCGTGCTCCGCGGGCCTGTCATACCCCCCCTGCATGGTGATTGGTGGAAAAAAAGCGCCAGGGAAGGTGGGAGGGGAAACGAATTCTAAGTGCGCCATCGCCGTTATACTCGATCGAAATCGAGTATGCCGAATAGCGTAGTATTCGATCGAATACCGGCTCGATCGAACACTACTCGCTCATCTCTAATGTACATCAGTTCCTGTCAATGTCTAGCCCCCTTCTGCTAAGTCCATGCCCTTTTCTCACAAATTATGCCACAAATATGTCATGCATCATAATTTGCTAATTCTTTACACCGCAAAAGTGGCTTAAAAGTTTTAAATAGAAAATGACTTTTCACACAATTTTACATGAATTAATAGTACAAGTGGCCGCAAGAAACTTTGTAATATGTTTTATCAGGGAAAAATTTTTTCAAACTTCCTTAATCCCAACCAAGATGGACCAGATCCACAGGAGGATCATATTACACATGTCAATGCAGGTCTATGAAGAGGGGGAGGGGGAGGAGTGAGCAGGAGCACACACAGACTGCTGGAGCTACATGGGCTGCGGTATAATTTTCCTAAGCATTATTCACAAAAAAAGTATTTAATCATATACAGCACATGGTACTAAAAATACAGATCAACCCACAAAAAAGAGCCCTCATGCAGCTCCATTGACATAACTATAAAAATGTTGGCAATATGGCAATGCAAAGAAAAAATCAGTTTATCCAAACGTTTTATTTTTTTAAGTATAAAAACACACAAAATGCTATATGAATATGGTATTGCTATAATCGTACTGACCCATAGAATGAAGGTAACAGTTTTGCATTTGTTTTCAATCTCACCCCATTTGAAATTTTTTTTCTAGCTACCTTACATTATATCCAATTAGTGATGAGCGAGTTTTAAAAAATTTAATTTGGCTGCTTCAACAAATTTCACAAAGAAATTTCTTTCTGCATTTCTTTGTGAGTAGCGGACTCTACAGGACTTTCAGAGGTTAAACCGTTTAAAAATAATAATAATAATACTCACCTTATCCTTTTGAGCACAGTGAGGATGCCACGGCCATCTTGACTGAAGAAAATGACCGTGAGAAATCTTGCACAGTGCGTGATGACGTCATACAAAGATTTTGAGTGGTATCTTCAATCAGTATGGCAGCGGCGGCCTCCTTGCGCTCAAATGGATGAGGTGAGTATGATTTTTTTTTTTACTATCATTTCACGGTAAATTAATTTGTTACCACAAAGCACGAGGAAATTCTGATCGAAGTCCACTTCGGATACTTCCATTAACTCAACCCTATATGCAATATGAAATGGTGCCATTACAAACTACAGTCTGTCCTGCAAAAACTTTCATACGGCTATTTGAACAGGGAAAAAAAAAGAAAAAAAAATGGAAAAACATCCTGTCCTCAAAGGGTTCATTTCTAGGGTAGAGGCAGTTAACAGTTTACAGTCAACTCCTGTTAATCATATTGTGTCATCTTTTGAACATTACAACAAACAGCCATGGCGCATGCGGTCACACGATAGGAATATCAACATCACAATAAACATTATAAGCTACAATGGACAGTATGGACAGTACAATACAGTACCCACTGACATCATCAAAGGTCCTTTAGCTACAATAATTCAGAGTTTTCATGTATTTCCATGTTGCCTATGGACCTTCATTATGGGGAGGGAGGTGTTTCTCACAGTCCTCTCCATGAGCTGAATAATCTTTCAGCCTTCTCTCTTGCCTACACTGATCACATGCATAATTGTCAGACAGGGAGAGAGAAAGGTGTGCAGGGTCACATCTCTCTCGTTGATCCAGGAAAGCTCTGTGTGAGCGCTCCAGATAATTAAGGCAGCAGTCAGGGAGATCTGGCACTGCTGGAGCCCTGACTGCGGACTATAAGATACAGACACTTTTAAGCAAGTTTTTTCCTGCTAAACAATGAGTCTAATACTCAGAAGATACTGTACTACAAATAGTAGGTAAGAAAGTAGGAATGGATATTTCTTGCCAGTTCTTTTGAAATACAATGGGAACACTGTATTTCTAGTGAGACAGAAGTCGTAGAATTATTTAATGCTATTTAATATGTTCATACCATATAATGTACTCAGCATTTGTATGGATCAGAAGGGGTTAATTACCCAGACTCAGCCCCTTCTGGAAGTTAGGTAATGATTCTGGATTCCCCCCAGCTCAGTTAGTGGTGAGTTTACAGAGGTGGAAGTGAGAGAAAGCTCCATGTGCTCTACTCCTCCCAGGACCAGACCAAAGTTCCAGAGAATCGCGTTTTCTGTCTACGGAACTAGAAAAAGACGTCTCGTCTTTTGCTAAAACTCTGGTACTGTGTGCCGTGTTTTATATTCAACATTTCATGGGATCATCCCATCACTGAGCACCAGGATATTTTGGGTGGAGTGCCAACCAAAATTTGTACATACGGAACTAGAAAGGCCTCACCATTTCTACAGTACTCCAGAAAGAGACATAAAGGCAGGAAACAAGACGGTCCAGAATCTGCATGGCTGAGCAATGGAGTAAGACAGCAAGGTTTTTGCTTTTCAAGGCTAATAGACTTTACTGCTGTGAGAGGAACATTGCTGACACTCTTCACACTTTGACACCAGCTGGCCAACCATATCTTAACCCTGTATCATCAGTTAGAAATTACAGGCATCCCATTCTAAATACACACATTGCTATCTGGGAAGATTTGCACTGTGAATTATTTGGAACTGTGTTTTGATACCGTTGGATGTACTACAACTCCCATTCTGCACTTTGGCAAAGAGAATTTTTTACTTTCTACAACTAGCCTGGTTACTGACTCCTTCACCATATTCTGCCAATTGCACTGTACACCTCTTGCTTTTCACCCAAATGACAACAGCAAGAGCACCTCAACTACCATCAGGCAGGAGCCCCAACATCAGGGTGTGCATAGATGGAAGAAAGGTTGCACCTTCCTAACATTGCTCTGGCCCTTGGGAGCATCAGTGTGATGATTTCCACTGTGATTGATTGCTACAGTTCAGAGCCACTACCACTTCCATCCACAGTGCCTCTCCTCCGGGTCCTGTGGCATTGTGAGACCTGTGCCTCAGATATGTGATGGCAGACTATACATGTCTATGCTGAGAAGACCACAAGATGAAGGAAAATGGCTGAAGTTTGTTTGAACGTGAAAGATGACTTGCTATAAGGCAGTAAGTCTTTATTCTGTGAATAGAGTGTTTTCGACACTATTAGTTCACATCATATAATCACCTCAGAAGCTCGACTGAGCCCCTTTATTGAGCTCTGAGGCAAATAAACTGATGACTTCCTTATTTATTGCCAACAGATTACCTCACACTTATGTGAGCCTGACTCTAGACAGCTCTCTCTGGGAAACTGTGAAAACTGTTCCATATTACTCTATTAGGAGAATATCTGCCACAGCTGCAAAACCTGAAGGGGGCAGTGAAAAAATGAAACAGGTCCAGAATGGCTTTGTATTTACAGACCCACCTTCTATTACAGCTGTAATGGGTAGACCTCATCTGTAACAGCCTCTATTAAATGCTTGTTAGGGATTTGCATTAATGCTACCGGCACTTCTCATGAAGCCAGATCTTGGTCCATTATTATAGATGATTGGCTCTAATGATATTCTCTACAATCACAGTAATACTTAGTTGTATTTGGAACTCAATCCTTTAGTGACGACCAATATTTTTACGGTTGTCACTAAGTCGCCTGGCTGGACTGCCGCCTTTTTACTGCGGCCTGGTCTAAGAACTGTGCGGGTCACCCATGTAGTGGAGAGCGGGGGCTTGGCTCTCACATGAAGAGCCGCGCTCCTGCTCCAACAGCCCGGACCAGCAGAAACGCTGGGCTGTTTAACCCCTTACAGGCTGCAGGCAATGGTGCCTGCTGCATGTAAGTGGTGACAGATGGAGCGGACTCCCTCTGTCTCCTATGAGCACACCGCAAATGCGATCGATGGGTCACCATGTGTGTATAGGCAGTCTGAGAACTAGTATAAGTCCCAAGCTTGCCTTAAATGTTCTCCAGCAGGCTGCGCCTCTCTGGCAGTATAGCATTGACATTAAAATGCAATGCACTATAGCGATAGTATATGTAATGAATCTCTATAATACATGAGTTTCACTTTTTGAACTGACTTACTGAAATAAATTAACTTTTTGATGATATTCTAATTTATTGAGATTAGCCTAAAGTTAAAAATGTCAACAATACGATCATTCATGTGTGAAATTTAACAAGAAACTACCAATGACAGACCATCATCTTCTGAAAAGAAGTCATCCATATTTGAAATTTTCATCTAATAGTCTTCTGAAAGATATTTCATGGAAGAAAGATTGTTTGTGGACTAAAGATCTTTCTTTGAAAGAATGTTCACAGAAAGATCTTTGTCTGGTTTCATTGAACATGTATGGCCATTTTAGACAACTGTAATGGCCGGTATAGACTAAAATGTTTATGGCCATGTCTGTAAAATGACCATTCACCAGACAACTGTTCAACTACTGTTCAACCATCAACCTATTTTTAACTAATGGCACAGGCACTGAGCTGTTGTATTCTCACTTGTCAGAGATTTACTAAACAAAATAAATGAGAATTCTATCACAAACTGAACTACAAATAGAGTATGTGACGTTTGCCAAATTATATTAAGTATTATTTCTAATGTACCTTTGAAAAGTGTCAAAGAAGACTTTTATAATGTGCTAAATAGGTGCAGAATAACTGTTGACTATTGCTAAATATGCCAACCATGAAGTGGTATAAGAAAGAAACATGAGTCCAACTTGCCTAGCAAGATGTGCCACATATATTATGCAGTGTACAGGATGCTAATAAATTTGGTGAAATATGCATGTAATGCTCGGTTAACACCATTTCCTTTCCAGTGTTGTCAATCACTGGAGAAATTATTGTAGTAATGATGCCTTTATTACATTCATGCCTAAGACACTAATCACAGCCTTATGGACCCAATTAGACCCCTGTTTGATCTATCAGTACACTCTATATATGGGTCAGATCAAGGAGGCCATCATTGCCTTGGTTTGTATCCAATGGCTAAAAGAAGAAGCTATTTTTTTGCATTTCTCTCTTTACCCAGGGACTCATAAATAATGGGATTTTGTGAGGTCATCCTCTAATGAATGAAATGTGTGGCTGGAAACAAAGTGACTGTTATCTGATTATTGTATTGGCTTTTACCTACAAATTAGCTCTCTTCCAGAAGGATGAATGCTGGAGCATTCCATGTTGGGCTCCCCACACTATGCTGGAACTATGCTAGGAGTTGTCGGCCTGTCTAAAGAGTCCATAACTTTAGGCATTACAAAGGTACATTAGTCCACAAAGACCATACAATCTGTGGACTACTAGAAGTGGTTATTGTATGGTTCTCTATCTCCTCGCTAGCTCCTGTACACCATGACTTCACTGTGGATAAACCATGGTAGATATGTACATAAGATAAAAATCTGGGACTGAGCTCATTCATTAGTAAATTCACTTACTGTACAGAAGTTCCAAAAATTTCTTCTTCCTCCATCATATAACTCAATTATTTCTAGTGAATAAGTCACCACCTTAGAAACATTCTCAGGAAAGGTCCCACCTGGGCTGAATTTCAGCTGAGGGGAAGCCCTTCTCCGATCAGGACTTCACCTGAAGCAATGACTATATGCACAGTCAGTAATGCGTTCAGTCCCTTTTTTCAGACAATATTTAGGAGGCAATAATCAGCTGTTGGTAGGTGGCTGTACTTTGCCTAGAGAAAATGTAGGTTGCAGGTTACAGGTTACTCAGAATTAAGAAGTGATTCATAATACTGCTCCATAGAGTGTTAAACCGTCTGCAACAGTGGAACATTTCAACAGAAGACATTTTCATTTACACTAGCATAGTTAAACATTTTTGTAATACATTCTGCAGTGCAACTCCATAATGGATTTTGGAAAAGGCACATAACCAACAAATATTGAATTTTTGTTTCGTCATATTTATTTTTCATAATCTGCTTGCCTTACAAATATTGCGCCCAGAAAATGTGAACATTTACACCTGATCTTTGATAGGAATGTGTGCACAATTCACAGCGGATTAACAATTCTGATAACATACAGCAGCTTCAGATAATATTATTTTGAAATAAAAACACCAGCAGCAATATCAGGTAACCCTGGCAGGGAACTTTTCCATCCACGACAATATAAGACAACAGGTTTAAACTATTCTAGTCAATATAGGAAACCATGCACTGCGGATAAACGGTAATATTTCCGTTCTTGAGACGGATAAGAATTTGTCTTGGCAGATTTTCCTAAATTCTTATTCTTGTTTAAGCCAATGTTAGCTTTTATTTTCTTTTTAGCATTTTCTACAGGTAAAACAGGTTTTCCTGGTTTCTGATATCTGCAAGGTTGTTTTAGGCCAATGCCTGGGTGCAATTTCATTCTAGGCAATGTGCATTAATTGAACTGAGGATATAATGTATCCCAAGAAGCCCAGAATAATGTTTATTATTCAAACAACTAAAGGGATCAAAATAACTACACAAAAGCAAGAAGAAAGCCTTAGGCCCCATTCAGACGACCGTATATTTGCGTGCCCGCATTAGTGCGGACCCGCAAATATACGGGGGCCACCCGGCGTGTTTTCTGCAGTGCTCAGAACACACGCCGTGCGGCCCCATTGAAAATGCCTTACATGCCTGACATGCTTCAAAAGAGCCGCGGCACGGAGCTAGCTCCGTGCCGCAGCTTCCGGTCCCATAGAAGTGAATGGGGCCGCATCTATTCCCGCATTTTTGCGGATAGATACGGGCCCCATTCATACGGTCGTGTGAATGGGGCCTAACAGAAGCATAAAGTATGGCTCCATTCATGAGCTGATCTCCTCTAGAACATTAGACAATTGATTTTATTTTCTAATAAAATTTGGTTAACATATAAGCCCATTTTGAGAAATCATCAAGGGTATACAGCATTCAGACATGGCTGCCTATCCCCTGCCAAAAAAGATCATTTTATGCCATTTAATGGATAAACTTCAATTACGTGTTTAAAAACTGTTGTTACATAGTTAATGTGGTTGAAATAAGACATAAGTCCACAAAGTTCAACCAAGGGATAGGTGGGGACAAAAATCCCAGAAGGAAGTGAGACTCAGATTTCTACAAATTTACACAATAAAAACTCATGCAGCCCCCTCTAAATTGTTTAAAATAAAAGAGTCACTACTTGCCCCCTTTATTCCCTGCCACTTCCTGCCCTGTTCTCTGTCCTCTCCATTGCAGCCAATCACTGGCCTTAGTAGTAACATCCTGTATATTGCTGACGTCAGTGATTGGCTGCACAGTGACCTGTGTGTGCAGAATGTTATCTCTGCAGCCAGAAAGATGATGTCAGCATCGGGAAGGATGGGATTGCTTCGCTGGAATTAGAAGGGGAGACAAGGGGTAAGAACTAGTTTTATTGTTATTATACTACATTTACAGTGGCTAGCCAAGTTTTTATTTCATTCAGACAACCCATTTAAATTGTAGTCAGAAAGTTGAGCGGTTATGGGAATTCTAAATTGTATGTTATTCCAGGGCCCATTCTCCAGCAATATCTAAAGGGAGACACCTGAAAGGACTTTTTTTTCCGTCTTGCATAACGGGAACCAAACGGATCCGTTATGATTCTCATAGGCTTTTATTATGACGGATCAAAACGGAATGCCTCTAAAGGCTTCCGTTTTGACTTCCGTCTTATGGTTTCCGTTATTTTCCATTATAACCATGTTATAACGGAAAACACAAACGGAAAGCATAGCGCTGATGTGAACCCACCCTAAGTGTCACAAAACATACCAATACTTTTCTTTAATCCTAAGAAATGCTTCTTTTGATTTTTGTGCAAATAAGGTTTTCATTGCACTCCCATCTTGTTTGCCTGTTAGGCCTCTTTCACACTAGCGTTAGCACGGATCCGGCACCTAAAGGGGCGCCAACGGATCCGGGAGCAGCGCTCCGGCCCCAACACATGTTAACATGGAACAAGACACAGACATACAGACATACACACATACAGACATAACATCCATACACACATACATACTCACATACTCCAGGGACACCGGCAGAACGTCTTCACGCGCCTACTGCGCGCAGTGATGACGATTCCCCACAGCGCCCTCTGCTGGGCGCAGTGGGGAAACGTCATAGCTGCGCGCAGGAGGCGCGTGAAGACATGCTGCCGGCGTCCCTGGAGTATGTGAGTATGTATGTATGTATGTATGTCTGTATGTATGTATTTATGTATGTGTCTAGCTCTGTAGCCGGATCCGGAATGATCCCCCATTGCAAATCAATGGAGGACAGATCCGGATTACTGGTGTGTCCACACCAAACGGATCCGTCCCCATTGACTTGCATTGGGGGTCATTCCGGATCCGTCTTGGTGCGGATCCCTGGACCGGAGAGCAAACCGCAGCATGCTGCGGTTTGTTCTCCGGTCTGAAGACGGAACGGAATGCTTTCAGGAGCATTCCGTTGTCTTCAGTTCAGTTTTGTCCCCATTGACAATGAATGGGGACAAAACTGAAGCGTTTTATTCCGGTATTGAGCCCCTATGACGGAACTCAATACCGGAATTTTAAAACGCTAGTGTGAAAGTAGCCTTAGTCCCTAAGATTTCACAGCCAGTAGCAATGACACGGTGGAAGACAAGTGTCCTGAACAACGTGACCCCTCCAGTGGTACACCCAAAACCTTATTTGCATACAAATAATAATAAATAAAAAGAACATGCCAAACTCCAACACCACACAGCCAATGACGAGAAACACTGAATAAACAACAGTTTTTAACTAGTCAATAGAATAATGCTGCAGCCAGCATGGCATCACAGCTGCGCCATGTGGGCATACCCTGAAACTGAACTCATGCCAATCATAGGATTCTCTGTCTCTATGGAGGACCACTACGATATTGTCAGGTCATTTTTCATGCATATTCTGGATTGATGTAATAGAATCTTATATTTTTAAATCTGTAGCATACTCACTTCAGATTTTTACCCATAGCAATGCATAGGGTGAAATATTGTACATGGCACATCTGCATGCAAACTATTTGATTCTTGCGTGGATTTGCTGAAAAATCTACAGCAACTAGACTTATGTTGTGTTACATTCCTCTGAAAATGCCTCCACTTCATATACATGACTACATAGACCAAGCAACCTGCCCAGACAGCCTATATCAGGGCTGGCCAACCTGCAGCTCTCCAGCTGTTGCAAAACTACAACTCCCAGCATGCCCAGTCTGCCTACAGCTATCATCCTACAGCAGGGCATGGTGGGAGTTGTAGTTTTACAACAGCTGGAGAGCCTCAGGTTGGCCAGCCCTGGCCTATATGATTGGTATAATAAAAAAAAAGCAGTCAACTGCCCTTCAGAATGCTTTGCCTCCTCTACACTATCAGTTTAATGTGATCTGAGGGTGACTACTGTATTTGGTAGGGGTACCCTGCATAATAACTACAGGCTTGTTGTGGGGAAGTGGATCCCTATCAATGGTTCCATTTTGCATCCTTAAAGTTCTTGCAGTTTCTTTAAGGGATGTAGCTCTATAAGTGTGTCCTTTTCAGAGTGATTAATATAATTTATATTGAACAAGAGGCTAGTTTGACAGTTGATTCTAAGAATTAAAGCATTTATGTGAAGTTCCACTCATTTACAGGTCACCACATGTTGTAATCTAATTTAGGTTTTTCAAAACATTACTATTGAAATAAGATGTAAAACTGAAATACACATACATATACAAAGAATAATTATGCATAATTTTTAATTTCTGACATACTGTACAATATTTAGTTTTTTTGGTAGAATATATTAATACAAACTAGGGCATAAGCAAAGCCCATAACAAAAAAAAGGGCTGGTTCATGTTAAAAATTTCCTTCCAGCCAGAGAAAGAGACCTTATACCCCTTAGCAGTCACAGGTTTCCTTACATTACTGTGATTGTGTTTATGAGTTCTTGTGGAGGTTTACCCACCCTAAAGAGGAAAGGAGTCAACGTGAGTGTGACTCTCTCCCCTGCATGAGTTTCCTTATAATATGAAAAGTTTTCAATTTTACATAGAAAAATAAATATTAAAAAATAAACATTACAAGTATCACCCTGTTTTAGAATGTCCAAACTCCTAAAATATTAAAGTTATCAAAAAGTCTACCCTATAATGGTGCTAAATGAAACTACAGCATGCCCTAAAAAAAAGACTAGCTCTCGCACAGCTATATTAATGGAAAAGAAAAAAAAGTTATGGCTCTTGAAGGTTGGAGAGGTAGAAACAAACATGCAAAAGTGAAAACTGGCCTTAAAAGTGGTATTCTCCCTATGAACATCACTACAAACTATTAGCAGAGAGGAGTGAGTGCAGAGCAGGAGATCACATACGGCATTGCTTCTCCTGCTTATGTCTGCTCTTCTAAAACCTGACATAGCACATCTATGTCAGGCTTTAGCGGATAAGCGCTGGTACAACTAGGAGAGCAGTGTGCTATGGAGCTGTCCTGTGATTGGTTGCCGGTAGGTCTTTGGGCCATCTAATGCAATGCTTAGGGCTGAAAATGTATCAGCCAAGAATATTCCATGGATTATTAGAGGATGAACCAGATTGGCATTCTCAATTTGTGCGGTTATTTTGACTGAAAAAAACACAAAGAGATTGTCTTTTTGGAAAGCCAACTGCAAACTTTCAGATGCTGTTGATCAGCAAAACTGTGATTATTACTCACAGAACACCCCCCCTGTTCCTTCCCTGCAACAATTGAAGAACAGTTGAATCAACCAGGAATGATAGTTTGGGAAGTCCTTTAACCCCTTCAACCCCGGGCCTGTTTTCACCTTCCTGACCAGGCCATTTTTTGCAAATCTGACATGTGTCACTTTATGTGGTAATAACTTTGGAACGCTTTTACTTATCCAAGCCATTCTGAGATTGTTTTCTCATCACATATTGTGCTTCACGACAGTAGTAAATTTGTGGCAAAATATTTCATTTTTATTTATAAAAAAATACTAAATTTACCAAAAATTTGGAAAAATTTCCAAATTTCAATTTCTCTACTTTCAAAATATATAGTAATACCTTCAAAAATAGTTATTATTTTACATTCCCCATATGTATTCTTTATGTTGGCATCATTTTATAAATGTAATTTTACTTTTTTGGGACGTTAGAAGGCTTAGAAGTTTAGAAGCCATTTTTGAAATTTTCAACAAAATTTCCAAAACCATTTTTTTAAGCACCAATTCAGATATAAAGTGATTTTGAGTGGCTTACGTAATGGAAACCACCCATAAATTACCCCATTTTAGAAACTACACCCCTCAAATTATAAAAAACTGTTGTTACAAACTTTGTTAACCCTTGAGGTGTTCCACAAGAATTAGTGGAAAATGGAGGTGAAATTTCAAAATTTCACTTTTTTGGTAGATTATTCATGTTATATAATTTTTTTCTTGCAAAACAGCAAGGGTTAACAGCAAACTAAACCTCAATATACATTACTCTGATTCTGCAGTTTACAGAAATACCCCATATATGGTGGTAAACGTCTCTATGGGTTTGTGGCAGTGGTCAGAAGGAAAGGAGCGCCATACGGATTTTGGAGGCAGATTTTGCTAGAATGGTTTTTAGGCACCATTTTGTAATTGAGAGACCCTGACGTACCCCTATAGTGGAAACCCTCAAAAAAGTGACCCCATTTTGAAAACTACACCCTTCAAAGAATATATTAAGGGGGGTACTGGCCACTTTGACCCCCTAACCGTTTTATGGAATTTGGAAACACTTGGCTGTGAAAATGAAAAGTTTCATTTCTTCCAATAAAATGTTGCTTTAGCCCCAATTTTTTCATTTTCACAAGGGGTAACAGGAGAAATGCACCCCATAATTTGTTCCCCATTTTCTCCTGAATACGGCAACACCCCATATGTGGTGGTAAACTGCTGTGTGGGCACATGGCAGGAGCGCCATATGGATTTTGTAGCACAGATTTTGATGGATTGGTTTGCGGGAGCCATTGATTTTTATTTTTTTGAGTTATTGTCTTATGTGGGGGCTCATTTTTTGTGGGACGAGGTGACGTTTTCATTGGTACCATTTTGGGGTACATAAGACTTTTTGATCGCCTGCTATTACACTTGTTGTGAGGCAAGGTGAAAAATATGGCTGTTATGGCATAGTTTTTTTAAAACATTTTTACAGCATTCACCTGGGGGGCCATCTCATGTAATATTTTTATAGAGCAGGTTGTTACGGATGCGACGATACCCTATATGTCAAACATTTTTATTTTTGGAAAGTTTTACACATTAGATGCATTTTTGAACAGAATAAAACCTTTTTTTTGTGTTGCTATTTTCTGAGAGCCATATTTTTTTATTTTTTGGGCAATTGTCTCAGGTAGGGTCTACAATTCTGCGGGACGAGATGACGGTTTGATTGGTACCATTTTGGGGTAAATACGCCTTTTTGATCGTCTGCTATTACACTTTTTGCATCCGGCTGCTATCTAAGCCATCGGGTCCCCGTCACAGCAGTGTGGGGACCCGATGGACACCCCCTCCGACCGCCCAGCATCGTATGTGCCGCGGTCAGTGCTGACCGCGGCACATGAAGGGTTAACACGCCCGCACCGGCTCCTGGGAACAACCGGCCCCCGCAGCTGATCAGGCGGGCGCAGCTCCTGCACCCGCCCGACCAGCGCGCCGAAGTACTACGGCGCTGGTCGGAAAGTTACTTCCCGCAGCGCCATACATGTACGGCGCTGGTCGGGAAGGGGTTAATGTACAGCGGTAATTGGATCTATCTTTTACACTACAATGGTTACCTTAGCCCTGCTCCAAGAAAATGTCATACCACAATTGCAGCTGGAGCAGGAAAATGAAGACTTCTCACTCTACTTTAGCAGCACACAATTTAGGTGGATAGGTAGACAAGGCCTTGGGCTGGTTTTACCCTGATGGACTTTTTCTTTTGGGGTTATGAAAGATAAGGTATAAGTATTCAACAAACCCACATATGGTTGATAACATGATTCAGTTCATAAAAAAGCATGCCAATAAATTAATGCTAATAAAGAACTGTGTGCCAAAGTGTGCTTGAGTGTAAAAACTAGATTACAGCAATATGTAAATAGTGAGGTCTGCCAATTTGAGCATATAAAAGTGTACTTATTTTGTTATGCAATTCAATTTAAACTTTATACCATATTGCATAGCTTGCATGTATATACAGGGTGCGCCATTTATATGGATACACCTAAATAAAATGGGAATGGTTGGTGATATTGACTTCCTGTTTGTGGCACATTAGTATATGGGAGGGGGAAAACTTTTCAAGATGGGTGGTGACCATGGCGGCGATTTTGAATTCGGACATTTTGGATCCAAATCTATTTTTTTCAATGGGAAGAGGGTCATGTGACACATCAAACTTATTGAGAATTTCACAAGAAAAACAATGGTGTGCTTGGTTTTAACGTAACTTTATTCTTTCATGAGTTATTTACAAGTTTCTGACCACTTATAAAATTTGTTCAATGTGCTGCCCATTGTGTTGGATTGTCAATGCAACCCTCTTCTCCCACTCTTCACACACTGATAGCAACACTGCAGAAGAAATGCTAGCACAGGCTTCCAGTATCCGTAGTTTGAGGTGCTGCACATCTCGTATCTTCACAGCATAGACAATTGCCTTCAGATTAACCCAAAGATAAAAGTCCTTGGAGGCCATTCAACTTCACCATTCACATAAAAGTTTGCCTCATCACTGAACAAAATGTTCTGTGTAAACTGAGGGTCCTGTTCCAATTTTTGTTTTGCCCATTCTACAAATTCAGTGCGCTGATCTGGGTCATTCTCGTTGAGATGCTGCAGCAGCTGGGGTTTGTAAGGGTGCCATTTGTGAGTAGCTAATATCCGCCCAAGGGATGTTCGACTGATGCCACTCTCCAGTGACATGCGGCGAGTGCTATGCTGTGGGCTCTTTCTGAATGATGCTAGGACAGCCACTGATGTTTCTTCATTAGTGACAGTTTTCATGTATCCACATTTTTGCAAATCCAACACTGAACCAGTTTCACGAAACTTGGCAAGCAATTTGCTAACTGTAGCATGGGAGATGGGTGGTCTCGTAGGGTGTCTTACATTGAAATCTGCTGCAATGACCCGGGTACTGCATTCACCAGACATCAACACAATTTCTATCAGCTCCTCACATGTTAACCTCTGTGACATGTCAAAGGCTGTAAACAAAGAGAAGCTTGTAAATAACTCATGAAAGAATAAAGTAACGTTAAAACCAAGCACACCATTGTTTTTCTTGTGAAATTCTCAATAATTTTGATGTGTCACATGACCCTCTTCCCATTGAAAAAAACTAAAGTTGGATCCAAAATGTCCGACTTCAAAATGGCCTCAATGGTCACCACCCATCTTGAAAAGTTTTCCCACTCCCATATACTAATGTGCCACAGACAGGAAGTTAATAGAACCAACCATTACCATTTTATTTAGGAGTATCCATATAAATGGCCCACCCTGTATAAATAGAGGTGCTCATGTTCACAAACTTCATACCTTCAGCTATGAGTAAGGGCAAATTTGGTGCCTGAAACATGTAAGCGATATATTTGTACCTGTACTGGATTTTATACTGAACATAATAAAGTTGCAATTTTTACTGGAATTGAAAACTAGATTTTTTATCCTCTATATGCATCGCAGACTGAGTCCGTAGTGGTTCTGTGCATCTAAAAATAAATCATCAGCAAGCGAGCTGCACTCATTTTTTTTTTTATGTATAAGTTTTAGTTTGAAGTGTTATTACACCTTGAGTCAAATATTGAACCAATAATTGAGAGGTTAACGATACATGTATATGTGTTTATTTCTTAACATAGAGACAATTAGATTAGTTATAGGGTTTAGCAAAGTTTATTTTGCTTTGGCAGAGGACCTCTAGGGTTCCACTGGGTAAATATTTAAAAGCAGTGTTGGACTGACAAAAGTTAGGATTTGTTTTGTGAAATCCATCTGATGCAGGGGTGATGGGAAGTAAGTGAAGTTTTAAAACTTAATCCACATCATCAACAGCTCATCTTGCAGTAGACTTATTCTGGGCCGAGTTGAAATTTATGGACTGAGCTATTCGGGACTCAATTACTGCTTTAGTTTGTCTTTAATTCCATCTTCCTTAAATGCAGGCAGCATTACCTGTTTAACAGAGCCAGGACTAACAAATCCAGCAGTGCCCAGGTGCTGTCCAAATTAACATCAGGGGTAGTAAGACAGATTATAGTGGCCTGTGCCATCCAAACAGAAAAGACTTTAACCACTAGTGTGCCGTGCTGAAAAAGGCCTTCCGCTTGCACTAGTGTTGTCTGGGTGTGGCCCTCAAAGACATTCATCTGCTTAAGACTTCTTGCAGTACACCAACCAACCAGCAGGGATGACAATCTTATACAGTACAATGCGCTGCAGACCAGTGAGGAGAGGAGATCCAAGTGTCAAATCTCCTCTCTCAGACAAGGTTATGGCCTGTCCTACAACCTCAGGAAAGAGGTTCTAAAACCTGCACTTAGGTTTGTGAATACACCTGCAATCCTCTCATACATCAACAAAGAGGAAGGAAGGGTAAGAGACTATGCTAGAGCAGCTGAAAACAAGGAAAGTTCATATCTATGTCCTGAATCGCCATGTTGTATGGTGTAAGAAGACGAAGAAATGGAGAATTGACTTTGATTTTTGTGAGTGTTGAGACAACCCTTTAATGGGACGGGCATCAATGCCATTCCCTTTGCTGAATAGAATGGTTGGAGTTACGAAGTTGAAGAGAGGAAGATTTCAAAGTCAAGATCAAGATCTTCATGTTTCAAAGCAACAGAGACTGTGTAAGTTTAGGATCCAAAAAGATCAGAAGTGAAGAACTTCTTAGTCCAACACACAGTTTTTTATGACCATAAATGTTGATAGGCTACTGTCAGGTCTGGTCATCGGAGAACATAGGTTCTATGTTTTGCTTGGTATTCTGAGTTTTTGTGTGTTTCTGTTTAGTGCCTACGCCTTGCCTTGAACCATGTTCACACTGTGGGTTGTTTTAGAGCCAACGCCCAGCTTCATGTTTGGTTTGTCTACTCAGGGTTAATACTCAGGTGCTGGCTGAGTGGCTTCTCTGAATCTGGTCCATTCAGAATCTGGGGGTGGGATATCTTCCTGCTTATATACCTATCTTTCTCTCTGCTCCTTGCTGGTTTTTGCAATTCCTTGCTATTCCTGCTTGCGTTATTGTTTATCCTGACTGCTGATTTGACCCTTGGCTCGTACCTGACTACTCTACCGTCTTCCGATTTTGTACTGGCGTTATCTCTGGTTTCTGACACGGCTAGCTGACGATTCTTCTGTGTTTTGTTTGTCTCTGTTTGTCTTCCCTTTTCCCTGCACCTAGTCAAGAGTAATTGCAGTCCTCGTGGTTGTCGCCGTATCGCCTAGGATACGGAGGCAATTAGGCAGGGACAGGGGTTGGGGTGAGCGCAGGGATCACGTCTCCCTTTCTGTGTACCCCAACCTTGACAGCTACATTTTGATGATATTCTAATTACATAGACTATAACTGATATAGATATATATGAACCATGGATGAATTGTGTTGCAAGTTCTCTCAAGCCAAGCCTCCTTCGTTTCTCTGCTCCAGCAGACAAAGCTACACCCTTTCCTATCTGTTTACCTGACCTTTGGAACAGAGACACACATAGCATGTAAATGTAAACATACTAAATACAAACTTAAAATAACAGAAGATTAATATGCAGCTTGTTAAACTTTAAAATAAAAATATGCAGTACCAGGATGATCTTAACGGGGTTGTTAAAGGGAACCTGTCATCACCTTTATGCTAACCATACCAACAGCAGAATAAAGTAGAGACAGGTGAGTTGATTTCAGCTGTCTGTCATTTATAAGTTAAAAGTAAGTGGTTGCCGAGAACCAACATCACAAACATTGCAGATTAGGCCTGGAAAAGAGTCAAATCTTCATGAGAAGAGTCATGGTTATTCATGAATTCCTGCTATCCCTGCCCACCTGATGATGACTGACAGGCTTCTACCTAGTTTTCTCCATTTCTCTCTAGGAGAGAACTGCCAATCATCAGCAGATGGGCGGGGAGAGCAGGAGATTAGGAATAACCATGACTCTTCTCAGGTAGATATGACTCTTTTGAAGGCCTGGGATGCAATGTTTGTGATGTTGGTTCTCAGCAACCACTTACTTTTAGCTCAAGAGAGACACACCACTGAAATCAGCATTTCTGTCACTATTTTATGCTGCCCTCAGTACAGTTAGCATAAAGTTGATGACAGGTTCCCTTTAAAGGAAATCTGTCACCAGAATCTTAGACAGTAATACATGAGTACTACTGCTGATAAGGAGTCCTGATCACTATTTTTTGTTTTCCTACTGATCACCACTCCCCTTCTGTCAATATTCCTGTCAATACATTGTTGGGACGTATTGTCCTCACCAGTATGTTGGCATGGCATAGCAGTCCAGACTATATATTTCAGCACAGCTTTGAGCACTAATAGTGGCGGAATGGGGGGCAGTAGGAAACTAAGAAAAGGTGATCTGGAGTCCTTATGTGTAGCACTATAGATAAAAGACCAAAATTGCGGTGATTCTGTATCCTTGCAGTGATTCCCTATAAGCATACAGAAACATTGCCCCACCTTTCCATCTATGGTGTCTGGTATTACAGTTCATCTCTATTGAAGTAAATCCGGATGAACTATAATATCACACACATCCTGTTTCTTAAAGAAAGTAGCCATGTTCTCTCATGTTGGGCAACCACTTTAAATTTGGTCCAGTCACAGTCCCAATCCCTATGCTATCATTTTGCATTTAGTTTATTAAGACTGATACAAACCGCAAACAAAAAAAAAGTTTCCAAAGTGTGTTTTGGAATTATTGAGCATTTTGTTTTTAGTAAAGTCAGTAAGGCGGGGTAAATGATAGAAAAATTAAATAAAATTACTGCAATTTCTGCAGTCCATAATAAATTAGTCACCTTTTAAATGTCATGAAAATGAAAGCATAAGATTATCTTCGCTTTATAATATCTGTATATAGGTCAATGTTAGAGGGGCAGACCTGCTAAACATAAGAAAAATAAAAACATAGAAATGGCAGTAAGCTATTACATAGCTAGGTGCCACAATGCGTCAGCATTACAATGCCTGAGAAAAGTTATAATTTGGTTATAGGATATTGGCCAAATATTTTTTTCTGTGTGGCAATTGAATTGTCTTCTCCCTTTCCCTTGCCTCTTCATTGCTTTGTGATACAATCCATTTTTGACTGACAGCCCGGTTGCAAGGGACTTAGGGGGTAATTTATTAAGACCAGAGTTTTACACATCGGTCTTAACAAGCTCCTGCGATGGTGGTGGATCCACCAAAGTTATGAAGGGCCTCTTCATAACTTCAGCGGATCCACCGCCGCTTCTAAATCTAAGCCAGCTCCCTTCTGACGTAGTTCATCTTTATTGAAAATGTCATACCACAATTGGCATAGAAAATGATAAATCAGACAAGCCTGCCAGCCCTTCCCCTTTACCCACCCCCACCCCCTTACTCCCTAATTACAGTTGCCAACAGGGCTGTACAATTGGTATGGCTCACATGGACCCAGGCAACTAAGGAACTTAAAGGCATCCCTAGGCCGCCACCAACAAGAAAAATGAAAGCTTCAAAACATAAGATCCATATTCAATTGGTAATTGATGAGCAAACCTGCTTCTCAAAATGGCATATATGAAATATGAACAAAGACATGACTCCAAGTATGTAAAGAAGGAGCTACCAGCATAGGCATACTTCCATTATTGATATTTCATCATACAGATCTTATAGACACTAAATATAGATCATGTAGGGTCTACAGAAGCTGAGAGCGTGGTTAAGTGGGGGCACAAGCAGTAAATTATAGGATATATGGGCTTCAAGCAAAGCCCTTGAAGTACCAAATGTGATTATTCCTATGTAGAAACATGCATGTCCCTCAGCCCTCTGGTGTAAGTGCAGACTCCATTTCTGGGCCCTTCATTAATTTGGATGGGACAGAGCAGTTGCATCACCAAATGGTGTTGGTATCTGATGCTAAATGTATCACAAAGGATAGTCTGGAGAATGTTTATACTACCACAAATTATCACCGACCTTGTGGAGCATTAGGGGCCTCTATTACCATATACATAAGACCGTCTCAGCACAATAAGTTATCACCTCCTAGCAATATACAATATTATCAGTAGATATATAATGAGACATATGACTTACCGCATAAAATTACATAACATGAAATACCTCTTAAAATCACATCACATATAATTTATGATACAAGATGAGCCATCTACTTATCACCCTACTCAACTGGAGGACAGCGATACAGTTGAATTCAGGAGGCCAACTGCAGCCGCTGGCCAGGTGTATAAGACAGAATCAGATCATGACGACCATGAGGAGTGTTTGGGGGCCCCCTAGACATCGGTCCACTGGAAAATTTTCCTGGAGGGTCTATGGCCAGTCTGATGGCCATAGGTGGTCTATGGCCAGCTAAAAAAGCCCAAAAAATACTTTTAAGGCTCAAAATATTTTATGGTAGATAGATAGATATAATTGCAAAAAACGGACAGCACCTGCTACAGGTGAGAGTCAGGTGCAAGCTACCTACTGGCTAATTAAATACTAAACAGAAAATGGCAGCAGCACTAGATAAGCCATGACACATAAAATGAACATGAAGTATACATGTGAAAAAGTAAAAAAACATAACTGCTATGTAGTAAGTAAAGTGGAAGCTCTTAGCGCATATAAATGATCATAAATATGTCGGGCTCATCCACCAACGATCAAGGTGGCTTCCAATCGGATGAGTCCTACACTAACACTGACCTGCATCCTACACAAACCGGCAGGAATTTAGCACTCCTGTTCACACTGGTGCAGCTTCTGATCAGGTATGGTGTTCTCCTGATATGGGCCTGCCGGTTTGTGTAGGATGCAGGTCAGTGTTAGTGTAGGACTCATCCGATTGGAAGCCACCTTGATCGTTGGTGGATGAGCCCGACATATTTATGATCATTTATATGCGCTAAGAGCTTCCACTTTACTTACTACATAGCAGTTATGTTTTTTTACTTTTTCACATGTATACTTCATGTTCATTTTATGTGTCATGGCTTATCTAGTGCTGCTGCCATTTTCTGTTTAGTAGATAGATAGATAGATAGATAGATAGATAGATAGATAGATAGATATCAGGGATGACACTTGTCAGTTTTTTAAGTGCACACAGTGGATGCTGGCCTCCACCACTATATTTACTTTCTAATGTGTCTTGAACGATATCCAAGTTTATAGAATGAGCTGCTAGCCTGCTACACTGCACTGCACAAGCTTTCATCCTGCTGGGAATTACATCACCCTCTAATGTAATTTCTCCTGACTTTTTTCCCCATTATACTCAGGGCTTCTACGTAATTACCCACCTCAGAATGGACTGACCTAATGGATTTCACAGGGCTGACTTATAAACACTGGTAATTGAGTATGATTAGTCTTAATAGCCCGGCTTGCAGGACCTGCAAAGGAGTATATGGAATGGCAGAAATAGGTTGCATATGTGCAAAGAGAGCTTAAATTGCAATAAATAATCAGCCAGATAGGCATGTGCTTAAGGAGCATGTTTATGGTCTATAGATAGAAGAAAAACAAGTAGCCTGTGGTGACTACTGTGGAATTTTCCTTAATGCTTCGCAGCGGTTTTGTAACATCTCCCAACTGTTACACAGCAGCTTTAGATCACACGTCTTATGTGAATGAAGCTATCTATGAGAGCTTAATGCTTCAAAGATTTCAAAGGTGTACATTTTAAGATCTTGTCACTAGCCCTTAACCTACACCAGCTATTCCATTGTTGACCGAGTCAATAAATTTAATAGAAAATGCCTTTTCTTAATTTTCTATTATATTATGTAACAATGTTTTCAATTACTTCAACTGACCTGCTGACTTTCAAATATCAGTTCTGCGGTCTGCAAATTATGGATCCACAAAATACATATGTGGTCTGTGTGCCACCCGCATATTTTTTTTTGCAGACCCATTGATTTCAATGTGCCTGTGGTATGCATTCTGCTGCATGTTCTGTTTGAGGAATGGACATATGAATCCATATTTCTGTTCCACAAAAAGATAGAACATGTCCTATACTTGCCTACAAAATGTGAACCAGGGACCCATTGAAGTGGGTCCACATAAACATCCATGGGCCTATAGGTCATCAATGGTGTACTGATGGAAAACCTCTTTAAGTATATCACTGGCTGAGGAATAAGTAGTACTTCCTCCAGAATGATACAAATGCCTCTGTAAATGATAACCTTAGTTTTCTTGAACACATATTGTAGTTTAAGAGGCCAAGTTGTCTGAGTTACAGGTTGGTTATCCACACATAAGGAACAGTGATTTCTATCTCTAAACCTGCTAAACTTGGCTTAATGGATAGTCAGCTAAACACACTGGGCCTCATTTCTCAAAACTGTCTTAAAGGGGTTGTTTAATCTGAGGCAATGGGGGCATATCGATAGGATATGCCTCCATTGTCTGATAGGTGTGGGTCCCACCGAAAATAACCTAGCACTGGCTCCATCGGGCCCATAGTAGTGAATGCAAGCCGTGGCAAGTCATGTGCGGTGTGCTCCCATTCACTTCTATGGTTGCCTGAGTCCTCCATCCACTACTTTGACTCACTCATTTTTCGATATAGATGGGGTATAACGATATGCGATATGCCCCCATTGTCTCAGATGAGACAACCCCTTTAATGAAAAACTTTCTTTGTTGCCAATAGCAAACAATCATAACACAGTTTTCATTACTTAAACTGCTCTGGTAAACTGAAATCTGCATTGTTATTGGTTGCTATGGGCAACAAAGAAGTTTTTATATTAGACTAGCTGAAGGACCCGGCTTCGCCCGGGATATATTTAATTTATTTCTTTTACTGTTTGTGTGTGTGTGTCGTTAAAAGATATCGAGAGTGCCCTCTACAGTGCCTGCCCCTTTAACAGTGACCTCTAGAGCGGCCCACCCCTTTAACAGTGACCTCTACAGTGGCCAGCCCCTTTAACAGTGACCTCTACAGCGACCCGCCCCTTTAACAGAGACCTCTACAGCAGCCCACCCCTTTAACAGTGACCTCTACAGCGCCCCGCCCCTTTAACAGTGACCTCTACAGCAACCCGCCCCTTTAACAGTGACCTTTACAGCTGCCCGCCCCTTAAACAGTGACCTCTACAGCAGGCCGCCCCTTTAACAGTGACCTCTACAGCAGCCGCCCCTTTAACAGTGATCTCTACAGCAGCCTGCCCCTTCAACAGTGACCTCTACAGCAGCCTGCCCCTTTAACAGTGACCTCTACAGCTGCCCACCCCTTTAACAGTGACCTCTACAGAAGCCCGCCCCTTTAACTGTGACCTCCACAGCAGCTAGAGTGGCCACTGTCTTCACCCCAGAAAGCCAGACCTCACCGGCCATTCCCCCAAACGTGAAACAGTGCCCCCAGTTCCCATGAAGACACATCACTAAACATGAGGCCACGCCCCCCTGGTTCCGTGAAGACATGGAGGAGAAGCTGTCTGAGTGTGAGCTACTGAAAGGGTGGACATCCCTGTGTCTGTCCAGGCACTGCGTCGGACGGAGAACAGGTAGCCAGAAAACTGGACTGTCCAGCCTAAAGCCGGACATCTGGCCACCCTAACATCAGCCTGCCCCTAGGGTGGCCAGAGGTCTTGTTTTAGGCTGGGCGGTCTGGCTTTCAGACTCCCGGTCCTCTGTCATGCACAGGGCCTGGATGGACACAGCAGCAGCACTCTCAGCAGCAGCACTGTGCAGTCTGAGCAATGAGCTGCAGGGAGAAAGTCACCCTCCCCCCACCCCTGCAGCTGACAGAAGGTGATTTTTACCAATATTTTTAATCCCGGTCAAATGCAGCATGGAAGGGGCGTGGCCTGACTGAGTCAGGGGCGTGACTTAGTGGGATCTGGGGGTGGTGCTTTTAAGTCCTTCTTTTGACGGTGGCCGGAATTACAGGTCGATGCCTGATTTAGGAGGAAGGTGGGTAGCAGTGGAAGAAAACATCTTTTATTACTACTGAACAGTAAATATGTAAAATTTACATTATATGAGGTAATGATTGATGATGAGTTAGTCTAAAACATAAGTTATAGTTATGGTAACCGGGAATACCCATTTACCATTGTCATCCACAGTGCTCTTCCTCTTTAATGCAGACCTAAAGCAGTGAACTGGCTAGGTTGTCATAGAAACCTGATGTGTGTCTGTGAGCTTCTATTGGCTGATAAGGGTCATGTGACCAGGCTACTATTGGCTAATGCATTTTTTGGGAATATCTCAGGAACGGTACGTCCTGGAGAGTTGAAAACTGTTCTAAAACCTTCTCGGACACCTGATGTACATGTGTGCCAAATTTTGTGATTGTAGCTGCAGCGGTGCGGATTCCTTTAGCGGACATACACACACACACACACACACACACACACACACTCAGCTTTATATATTAGATGGTTTTGATTACTATATTTTTTTCTTTACTTATGTTGGATTTAAGGGTATTTTGTCATCATAGACAACCCACATAGTCTGAGAGCTATCATGGGTCATGTTTCCCCTGGAAAATAGCTGATTTAGCCTGGTAAAGATTAGGCTGGAGAAATGTATTATTGGGGGTGTGACCACATGGTTCAGGTTTCTGCATGCACTTTTGGAAGCCAAAGCCTGAAGTGAATAAAAAAATAAAAGTCATATCTGTCCTTTATACTTTCTCTCCTTTTATGATCCACTCTTGATTTTGGCTTCAATAAGTGCATCCAGAAACCTGACCGTTATCCATTCAGCCACTGGCCATTCAGATACTCAGAATTTGTCAGAGGTTCTCTGCTCATACTCATAGAGAGGAGTATTAAGGAAGGGGGGGGGGCTCTCTGTGACATCCATACACAGTAATATGCCTGACAGGACAACCCTTTAATCTGATTTGGGCCCCTTTCACACGAGTGAATTTTACGCGCGGGTGCAATGCGTGATGTGAACGCATAGTACCCTCACTGAATCCTGACCCATTCAGTTCAATGGGTCTGTGCACGAGTGTTTTTTTCACGCATCAACTCTGCATTGCGTGAAAAACGCAGCATGTTCTATATTCTGCGTTTTTCACGCAGCCCTGGCCCCATAGAAGTGAATGCGGCTTCAGTGAAAAACGCATTGCATCCTGAACCAAGTGAGGATGCAATGCGTTTTTCACTGATGGTTGCTAAGAAATGTTGTTTGTAAACCTTCAGTTTTTTATCACGGGCGTGAGAAACGCATCCAAACGCATTGAACCCGCGTGGAAAAAACTGAACAACTGAACGCAATCGCAGGCAAAACTGACTGAAATTGCCTGCAAAATGGTGCGAGTTTCACTGAACACGCCCTGAACGCATCCGACCTAATCTGTCACGCTCGTGTTTTTTCACGCGCGTGATAAAAAACTGAAGGTTTACAAACAACATCTCTTAGCAACCATCAGTGAAAAACGCAGCCCCATTCACTTCTATGCGGCCAGGGCTGCGTGAAAAACGCAGAATATAGAACATGCTGCGATTTTCACGCAACGCAGAAGTGATGCTTGAAAAAAATTTCACGTCACGCATTGCACCCGCGCAGAAAACACTCTCGTGTGAAAGGGGTCTAAGGGTCACTGATAATTAGCATTCATAATTCTGCAATAGAAATGTCAAGTATATCATACCAAGGTACACAACAGGTCTATGGAAAGTTTATGTATTTTTGCTTCAATAAAAATATAAATTCTTAAAGCAGCCATGCCAGTGTTAAACTACTATACAGCTGGAGAAGATTATTGCCAAGTCGTGACACACAAGGGAGACGTTTTGGAATAACATTGTTTTTCCTTGAGAATCACAGCGAAATTTTAGAATCACTACTGAAAAAGAAATGAGTTCCTGTCTTCCTGGACAATTTGAAAAGTAAAATAAATATGATTTATGCAGTGGCAGAACATTAGGACCATTAGAATAGGCATACTATGGTGGAGTTTATCGAAATGATGGGTGTATTCTACCAAAAATATGAATGTTCCAAAATACAGGATTGTTATAAATAGCTCCTCACTGTCCCATTGAACTTGTATCAAATAGATCCCAGGAAACACTAATAAGCACCTATCTAGTGTAATTCTGGACTTATGCTATTAGGTTTACCCCTACAAGTGGTTGTATAAAGTATCCAGGAAACCTTTTTGTGATGGTATCAGAAGTATGCTTGGCCCTAGATCTCAGGTTCAGCAGTTATACTGCTTTGCATATTAAAAAATGCTCAATATAGAAGATAATGCCCAGTCTCCATTTCTATAGAGTTGGGTTGTATTACCTCACTTTTTGCTGATCCAATGTAAAAGGATGAAGTGTCTAAATGCAGGATATAAGGTGGCTTAGCTCAGTGTATAAGCTAATATTTCAAAACTCAGAAAACGCATAAACCTTCTTAGTGACCAACGAATACATATGATCTAACTTGTCATTAAGTAATGCATGGAGAAGATTCACAAGCTGGGCCTGCCCCAAACACTGTAGGGTACTGGCTGTGAAAAACTGCTGATTCCAGCCATTTAACTCTTCAGATGATGTGGTCAGTAGTGACCTAAGCATCTGAGCTGGTAACAGAGGAAGTGCAGAGTATGGATTGGTTGCTATGGCAGCTGGGGGGCTTATGATGGCCTTCAGGCCTACAATGTTATGGCTCCTATTACACCCTGACTCCTGCCTCTGCCACAGTGTAATAGAATGCTACTAAAATTGCAACACAGAAGGGGACTGACAAAAAAAAGTAAAAATCAACTGAATAACATTTTTTAAAAATAAAAAAAAAAAAAAAAAAAAAATATAACTGGCATCGCCATGTCAAAAAAGCTTTCACCGCACATTTATTATGTGCGGTGAAAGCTGTAAGAAAAAAAATCCCAAATACAAGGAACTGTAATTATTTGGTCACCGCAGAGTCCTAAAAAATATTGAATAAAAAATTATCAGAACGTCATATGTTTATAAAAAATGGTATCAATAAACACTTTACTTCGCAAAAAATGAGACCCTCCCAGCTCACATTGTATGCATCAGAAAGTCTGAGAAGCAGTGCAGCCATCTTGGATGGCAGAAGAGGAGCTTGGGAACTGGCAGACGTGCAGCTGAAAAAATAAAACAGTGGAGGTAAGTGTACCGTTTGTTTCCCAATGAATGGGCGGTCGCTTTAAGCCCTGGCCCTGAGGTATTAGGACTTGGGAGTCATATATACACATTGGCACACTCCCTAAAGGTTGCTAATGGGTAAAAGGAGTGGTGATGAAGGATTTTCTGGTTTCTCTATTTATGTAGTCTACATTGAGAATAGGTAAAGCAGAGGACCACAGACGAAGCACAGCAAGAAAGCCGAACAAATTAGCCTTATGACTTTTTCATGATGTCCTTAAGTGCATAGAAATGATTAAGATACATTAGATTTAGACACACTAGTAACTGGTACATGGAAAAAGCAGTGTAATAGAGACCATTATTGTGTTAGACATTTATTTCAAACCTCTTGAAAGTACATCAAATATTCAAGTTTTAGTAGTTGTTAAGTGACACTTAAAGACCTCAAATAACCTCTTGAGAAGTTTTGGACCTTCCTGCTAACATTTAATGTGTAAAGTGAATGGAAAAGTAGTGTGCTGCCTGGTGGCTTGGAAAAAGTGTTAATAAACAGATGGATTTGTGACGTGGACGCTACATTGCAGTTTTGCATTATGATTAAATAAAATAGAAACTTAAAGCAATAGAAACATAGGGGGAGATTTAGTAAACTGGTGTAAAGGAAAACGGGCTTAGTTGCCCATAGCAACCAATCAGATTCCACCTTTCATTTTCCAATGAAGCAGTGAGAAATGAAAAGTGAAATCTGATTGGTTGCTGTGGGCAACTAAGCCTGTTTTCATTTATACCAGTTTGATAAATCTACTCCATATTTTCCATTGCACTTTTATCCAATAGAAACACTAGGAGATGTATACTAGACTGCAAATGATCCCATTATTAACCTATACATTTATTCCACCAAACCTACAGCCCAGTTTGGATAATGCTAATTTAGATTGTGGACTCCTTGAAATGGTTTGTTCACTCCGGGGGCCTCTCAGCAGACACCTCAAGCTGAACCTGCAAAGAAAATCATACTTACCTGGGTTCTGGCTCCTTCTTACCCTCTTCTCTCTGGCCGTTGCAGCTCCTAGGTCTCCCCACGTCAACATCTGGTTTGGAGCGGGTTACGTGGCTGCTACACCCAGTCATTGATGTATTTCCCATGCATCAGGTCACTGGGCAATGTAACGCATGAGAGATATGTCACTGCTGCAGCCATTCATTGGCTGCAGTGGCCACGTGAAATGTCTTGAACTGGATGTTGACATAATGAGACCCAAGAGTTGCAGCAGCCCAGAGGGAGTGAAGAAGCCAGAACCTAGCAGTGAGGATCAGGTAAGTATGATTTTCTTTGCAGGTCTGGCCATGCTGGGGGGTCTGCCCAACAACCCTTCATGTGTGAGCAACCCCTTTAAGACACCCTATGAGGAAATCAATAGTAGTCCAAGACTTCAGCAGTGTGATTTTCTTGGGGATAGCATTGTGTTTTCCATATTTCTGTTCCATCAGAGGAACAGAAAAACAGAATAAAACAAATCAGTTAAAAGGATTGAATGATGGATACAAATTGAACACTTGTTTCTATCCCCAATTCCTGCATTTGTTTTTTTTGGGGGGGCACTTTTTCTCCTGTCAAAAATGACTTATACTTGACAGAATGGACACAAATGAAACACAACTGCTCAAAATAGCATATTCAAACAAATGGGAATAAAAATCCATTAATTGAACAGAAATATGGAAAACACAATGCTGATGTAAAATGTGGAATCTTTGCTTGCTTCAGTTATATTCCTGTAACAACGGACACAAGATGCAGTTGTCGTGTGACAGCCCCATTGTGTTACACTGAACAATTACTCGGTGCTCACCACAAGGAGAAATGGCATTCCCAGATCCCCGACAAAGACCTCTCACCCACCTAAACCAGTTCTCTCGGCTCTGTACTCATGACTGGCAATCACCCTGAAACATCTGCAGATGAGGTACTGTCTGAGATATAATCATAGTTAGTTATGTCTCAAGGCCTGTTTAAGCCTAGGGCTACATGGCAACATGTATTGTGCTACAAAATAAAATACGTACAGCTTACCTGAAACGTGCTGTCATACAAGCATGTTGCAGGCAAGTCGGGTGTCAAGCTCGACGTACATTAAAGTCAGCAATTGTCATGTCGACACTGTTGACTACCATTGGGTGCAATGTCACACGACTTTCTTGTCACATGACACGTGTCGCTTTATAGCCCCAGTCTTATAGGTTAAACATTGACTTAGGATAGGAGAGCTACCTTCCTACTGCTTCCAGCAGAGACACACCTTTCTTTTCTTTTGGAAACAGCTAATTTGCAGAACTTTTTCCCAGAGGAGCATTGAATGGTCTGTAACAGGAATGCTCAACCTGTGGTCCTCCAGCTGTTGCAAAACTACAACTCCCAGTATGCCCTAATAGCTGCAGTCTGTCCAGGCATGCTGGGAGTTGTAGTTTTGCAATAGCTGGAGGGCCACAGTTTAGGCATCCCTTGTCTATGAGACTCCTTATGGCTATTAGGTACAGTACAAGGAGAAAAACAACCCCATAGATCACCAGTTACACCTGTAATGCTTTTTGATGGTTTGAAGTGGAAGGCAATATCAAAATTCCCATTAGACCCATTGACTGATGCATATAAGATTTGGTATAATTCCTCAAGGCTATTGCATTTTCACTTGCCATGTATTGGATTTCTAGTCTTGACGTTTTTGGCAACTTTATGTAGTAAAACTGCTCTAATCAATCATATAATTTGGAAAGTTTAATAACATGACATTAGCGTCCAGGTCAGTGGAGTTCGGTACAAATTTTAGGAAAAATTTGATTTGCCAAGAGAGGAGCAGACTGCCTCTGCGGGAACAAGTGGATGAGGTGAGTGATTTTTTCTTTTCAAACCCAAAATGCCATATTGCACTAGCGTATTATCATTTTTAGCGGCTGTTAAACGGTCCCATTGATTGATAGGCTAAGGCTATTTTCACATTAGCCTTTCTATTTTCCAGTATTGAGATCTGTCATAGGGTCTCAATACCAGAAAAGAACGCTTCAGTTTTTTCGCCTTTCATTGTCAATGGGGACAAAAAGTAACTGAACAGAATAGAATGCTCCAAAATTCATTCCGTTCCATTCTCATACCGGAGAGCATGCTGTGGTTTGATTTCCGTCCTGGGATACGGACACAATAGAAAATGGATCCGTCCACCATTGACTTTCAATGGAGTTCATGACGCATCCGTCTTGGCTATGTTAAAGACAATACAACCGGATACGTTCATAATGGATGCAGATGGTTGTATTATCAGTAACAGAAGCGTTTTTGCTGTGAAAGTAGCATAAATATGGTTTTAACATAGCGATTCCTGACAAATTAATTTGTAACAAATCAAATTTGTTGTCAAGCTTCAGCAAAGCTGCCGAATTTTTCAAAATTTTTCTCATCTCTACCTGCAATGAAACATGGAATTTCACACAAACAAAATTACAGTATCATAGTCTGAGATGATATTTAAATTAAGGCTTTCTTCTAAAATGTTCCCTGCCATTATATTTCAGTTTAATATACTTTCAAAAATGTCAATATTTGATAATCCAGTACCAGTGAAGTTCCATTGATTAAAGGTATCTGACTGTATACGCAGGAATGCCTGAGATGAAAAGTGTAAAAGGGGAAACTTACTGATCCAAGTATTTTTAGTCACTATAAAAGGCTCCATATGTGACATATGGAAACAATTTTGGACACATATACTTTCACCTTTGCTAACCCAATACTATTTGAATAAGACTTTCAGTGTAAAAAAAATAGCAATGTTCTTGTCATATGAATATCCCATAGTATGCTAAATATTTGTTATTTGTAATATTTGTTATGCTAAAATATTTGATAACCAGTTGTGCATTTGGTAAAGGTCATGCCTAAAGGAAGTGGAGTTTGATATTTTCTCTCTCTTGGGGAAAGATAGTCTTTCTTCTTCACACATAACATTGGTTTGTAATCCAGGACAAAATGCTAAATATGTGATTTCTTCTTCAGTCTTCATCTGCTGCATATAGGATACATTGATATTTGAAGTGGATATTTTAAGACATTTTAAATACATTATGTAACATTAATTCAAAAACTCTGTTCACATTAGTGTCTTTTCCCTTCCATTCGGATTCCAGTATTTGTGATGGCAAAAATAAAGAAATATTCTTGCAGTCAAAAGTATCAGAAGCCTAACACATACCTAACAGACCACATGTTAAAGGAAATACAATATATACACAGTACAGACCAAAAGTTTGGACACACCTTCTCATTCAAAGAGTTTTCTGTATTTTCATGACTATGAAAATTGTAGATTCACACTGAAGGCATCAAAACTATGAATTAACACATGTGGAATTATATACTTAACAAAAAAGTGTGAAACAACTGAAAATATGTCTTATATTCTAGGTTCTTCAAAGTAGCCACCTTTTGCTTTGATTACTGCTTTGCACACTCTTGGCATTCTCTTGATGAGCTTCAAGAGGTAATCACCTGAAATGGTATTCCAACAGTCTTGAAGGAGATCCCAGAGATGCTTAGCACTTGTTGGCCCTTTTGCCTTCACTCTGCGGCCCAGCTCACCCCAAACCATCTCGATTGGGTTCAGGTCTGGTGACTGTGGAGGTGTAGCACCCCATCACTCTGCTTCTTAGTCAAATAGCCCTTACAAAGCCTGGAGGTGTGTTTGGGGTCATTGTCCTGTTGATAAATAAATGATGGTCCAACTAAACGCAAACCGGATGGAATAGCATGCCGCTGCAAGATGCTGTGGTTAGCCATGCTGGTTCAGTATGCCTTCAATTTTGAATAAATCCCCAACAGTGTCACCAGCAAAGCACCCCCCACACCATCACACCTCCTCCTCCATGCTTCACGGTGGGAACCAGGCATGTAGAGTCCATCCGTTCACCTTTTCTGCATCGCACAAAGACACGGTGGTTAGAAACAAAGATCTCAAATTTGGACTCATCAGACAAAAGCACAGATTTCCACTGGTCTAATGTCTATTCCTTGTGTTCTTTAGCCCAAACAAGTCTCTTCTGCTTGTTGCCTGTCCTTAGCAGTGGTTTCCTAGCAGCTATTTTACCGTGAAGGCCTGCTGCACACAGTCTCCTCTTAACAGCTGTTGTAGAGATGTGTCTGCTGCTAGAACTCTGTGTGGCATTGACCTGGTCTCTAATCTGAGCTGCTGTTAACCTGCGATTTCTGAGGCTGGTGACTCGGATGAACTCCGCAAGCAGAGGTGACCCTTGGTCTTCCTTTCCTGGGGCGGTCCTCATGTGAGCCAGTTTCCTTGTAGCGCTTGATGGTTTTTGCGACTGCACTTGGGGACACTTTCAAAGTTTTCCCAATTTTTCGGACTGACTGACCTTTATTTCTTAAAGTAATGATGGCCACTCATTTTTCTTTACTTAGCTGCTTTTTTCTTGCCATAATACAAATTCTAACAGTCTATTCAGTAGGACTATCAGCTGTGTATCCACCTGACCAACTCATGGTCCCAACCCCATTTATAAGGCAAGAAATCCCATTTATTAAACCTGACAGGGCACACCTGTGAAGTGAAAACCATTTCAGGTGACTACCCCTTGAAGCTCATCAAGAGAATGCAAAGAGTGTGCAAAGCAGTAATCAAAGCAAAAGGTGGCTACTTTGAAGAACCTAGAATATAAGACATATTTTCAGTTGTTTCACACTTTTTTGTTAAGTATATAATTCCACATGTGTTAATTCATAGTTTTGATGCCTTCAGTGTGAATGTACAATTTTCATAGTCATGAAAACACAGAAAACATTTTGAATGAGAAGGTGTGCCCAAACTCTTGGTCTGTACTGTATATATATATATATATATATATATAGAGAGAGAGAGAGAGAGAGAGGTACAGACCCAGGACTCACCTCTCCTTCCTCGTTCCTGTTCACTGCTGCAATCACCCCCTTAGTTTTTGACAGACACTTAGCACTGCTTACAGTGAATATTCTTAAACTGCCATGGGCCCGGTGCTATCAGGGAAGCCTGATACACAATAAAGGTACAGCGGGGAAAGAAAGTATTTAGTCAGCCACCAATTGTGCACGTTCTCCCACTTAAAAAGATGAGAGAGGCCTGTAATTGACATCATAGGTAGACTTCAACTATGAGAGACAAAATGAGAAAACAAATCCAGAAAATCACATTGTCTGATTTTTAAAGAATGTATTTGCAAATTATGGTGGAAAATATGTATTTGGTCACCTACAAACAACCAAGATCTCTGGCTCTCACAGACCTGTAACTTTTTCTTTAAGGGGCTCCTCTGTCCTCCACTCATTACCTGTAGTAATGGCACCTGTTTGTTATCAGTATAAGACACCTGTCCACAACCTCAAACAGTCACACTCCAAACTCCAGTATGGTGAAGACCAAAGAGCTGTCGAAGGACACCAGAAACAAAATTGTACGCCTGCACTAGGCTGGGAAGACTGAATCTGCTGCAAAATCTGAATCACACCAGCTTGGTGTGAAGAAATCAACTGTGCAAGCAATAATTAGAAAATGGAAGACATGCAAGACCACTGATAATCTCCCTCGATCAAGGGCTCCACGCAAGATCTCACCCCGTGGGGTCAAAATGATCACAAGAACTGTGAACAAAAATCCCAGAACCACACGGGGGAACCTAATGAATGACCTGCAGAAAGCTGGGACCAACGTAACAAAGGCTACCATCGGTACCACACTACGCCGCCAGGGACTCAGATCCTGCAGTGCCAGACGTGTCCTCCTGCTTAAGCCAGTACATATCCGGGTCTGTCTGAAGTTTGCTAGAGAGCATTTGGATGTTCCAGAAGAGTATTGGGAGAATATTATATGGTCAGATGAAACCAAAGTAGAACTGTTTAGTAGAAACACAACTCGTCGTGTTTGGAGGAAGGTGAATGCTGAGTTGCATCCAAAGAACATCATACCTACTGTGAAGCATGGGGGTGGCAACATCATGCTTTGGGGATGTTTCTCTGCAAAGGGACCAGGATGACTTATCCGTGTACATGAAAGAATGAATGGGGCCATGTATTGTGAGATTTTGAGTGCAAACCTCCTTCCATCAGCAAGGGCATTGAAGATAAAACGTGGCTGGGTCTTTCAGCATGACAATGAACCCAAGCACACTGCCAGGGCAACGAAGGAGTGACTTCGTAAGAAGCATTTCAAGGTCCTGGAGTGGCCTAGCCAGTCTCCAGATCTGAACCCCATAGAAAACCTTTGGAGGGAGTTGAAAATCCGTGTTGCCCAGCGACAGCCCCAAAACATTACTGCTCTAGAGGAGATCTGCATGGAGGAATGGGCCAACATACCAGCAACAGTGTGTGCCAACCTTGTGAAGACTTAGAGAAAACGTTTGACCTCTGTCATTGCCAACAAAGGATATATAACAAAGTATTGAGATGAACTTTTGTTATTGACCAAATACTTATTTTCCACCATAATTTGCAAATAAATTATTTAAAAATCAGACAATGTGATTTTCTGGATTTGATTTCTTGTTTTGTCTCTCATAGTTGAGGTCTACCTATGATGTCAATTACAGGCCTCTCTCATCTTTTTAAGTGGGAGAACTTGCACAATTGGTGGCTGACTAAATATTTTTTCCCCACAGTAGGTCCAGATGCTAGCATTCTAACACTGGGTAGCATTCGGACCTACCGTTTTGTGTTGGGCTCCCCTGAGTCCATTTGCCATTTGTCGCTTGCGCACAAGTACTGGTACCCAGGAACAGCCAGAGGAAGCAGTCACATGAGCAATTCATGTGAGTCCCATTATCTTGCAGCCCATGGATGAGAAAGATGTTTAATCCTCCAATACCAGAGAAGCTGGGGTCCTTCACAGTGACAGCTTGGTGAGAGTACAAAGTGATGCATGGTTGTATGGAACCTACATGATTCTTTATAGGATTTTGAGACATGCCATTGTGAATTGGCCAATGTCTTTAAATAATATGATAATTTTATCGTTTTGGAAGTAATGGATGTGACAATTCCAATTTTTATTTCTTTCACTTTGTTTTTTCTTTTTTTCATTTTTTACATGTATGTTATTTTTTACTCATACTATTAGACTTGATTGTGAGAATTTGTATATAGAAAACTGGGAAGTATATAATTTTATATTGTAAAGATTGGTTTAAGACAACTGTTTCTTATTCATAGATTGTAAGCACTTGTGAGCAGGGCCTTCACGCCCAGTATATCAGTTGTATATTAGCCAGTTACATTATGGTTTTTTTGTACGTGAAGCCTCTGAATTGTAAAGTGCTGCGGAATATAAAGGCGCTATATAAATATACATTATTATTATTTCTTTTGATTATAATGTTCTACCAAGTGGGAGACAATATCATCAGTTTGTTAAGTTAAAGGTTAAACCTCTGGTCCCCAGCCATGTAAATCTGTACTTATCAAGTGTCCGTAGTACTTCCTGCACACCCATGGTCTTTGTCTTTAGCACTGATTAATAGATGCAGCTAAATTTATACTGACATTTCCTGAGTCTTTGTTATAAAGTCATTTGTATTGTGTACAGTTTCTTCCTAGAATAAAGATCGCTATACTAAATATCCTTTTCACATAGCTAAAGGCATTGGAGTGGGGCAGAGGATTTAACGTAATATATATAAGGTCATCTCTCATAACTATGTCAGACAGTACCGATACTATAGTGTACACAATGCCTAAAAGGAATAACAAAGTAATAAATCACAATCAGAGATGAATCAGCAAGCAGTAGAAATAATGGTGGGTTCAGGGCCACTGGACATCCGACTCTGAGGAGCAATGCTACCTCTATGCTTTGGTAGCAAACTAGTTGGGTAGTTTGGGATATGGGACATGTTCCTCCTAAGCCAAGCAATACAGAACCAAATCAGATAAATATTATTGTACAGCACCCGGTACAGCATTTCTGATGAGACTTCTAGTACCTGAGGTCCAGTGACTAGTCACTTTTCCAGGCTCCAACACTGTCCTAAATATAAAAGGAAGGTGTTCAGCTTCACCCATGGACTTACTCTACTTGAACAATCAGATTAAAGGGAACCTGTCATCACCTTTATGCTGCCCATACTAACGGCAGAATAAAGTACAGACAGGTGAGTACATTTCAGCGGTCATTTATAAGTTAAAAGTAAGTGGTTGCCAACATCACAATCACTGCAGACTAGACCTGGAAAAGAGTCATGGCCACCTGAAAGAGTCATGGTTAATCATGAATTCCTGCTCTCCCTGCCCACCTGCTGGCAGGTTTCTACCTAGTTTTCTCCCTTTCTCTCTAGGAGCAGATGGGCGGGGAGAGCAGGAGATTAGGAATAACCATGACTCTTCTCAGGTAGATTTGACTCTTTTCATGGCCTGGGCTTTAAAAATTATAAAGCTGGTTCTTTGCAACCACTAACTTTTAGCTTATGAGTGACACACCGCTGAAATCAGCATTTCTGTCACTACTTTATGCTGTCCACAGTGAGGTCAGCATAAAGTTGATGACAGGTTCCCTTTAAAGCTCAGGGAGTCGGTGTGGAGGAAAGGCAACAATCCAATGCTTACTGAGTCTTCATATATACACCCATTCAATAGATACTTTCCAACTCCTTAATGGAGACCGTTTGAGGGAAATTACTCCATGGGAGAACTTAAACAGTATGGGGGAGATTTATCAAACTGGTGTAAAAGAAAATGGGCCATAGTAACCAATCAGATTTCACCTTTTATTTTGTAAAGGTGGAATATGATTGGTTGCTAAGGGCTACTAAAGGTGGATATACACTGCCCAATAATCTTTCCTGACAATCTGCCCGTCTAAATGTGCCACTGATCACCCGATGAACAAGCAAAATACTTGTTCATGGAGGCACACCAATCATCACTTCTGGACAGCAGATCGTGTAGTCTAAACAGTTATCTGCTGCCCAGAAACAATAATTCTGTATGGAGACAAATGATTGATATATCAATCCTTTGTCTACATACAGTAAAGTAGATTGCTGCATATTAATGCAGTGGTCTCCTTCACTGAATGAGCAGCTGTCAGGAAGGAACACTTACTTCCCAAAAATTGGCTGTACATCTGGGGGTCTAAACCTGCTTTAAGTCAGTCTTCTTTTATACCAGTTTGATAAATCTTCCCCCATATCTGTGATAATGGAATGTTGCCCCGCTTTTGAATTTAAATAAATTATATTGACACTGCCACAGTGTGAATTATTATATAAAGTCTATCATAAAATGAGAAACTATAGACAGTGAAGGTGGCTTTGCTGTCCTGGAATAAATATTCAGTATGTCAGTCTTGGGCAAAACATAACACAACATACAATGCTTATGTAATACAATGTTGATTCATATCATGAGCTTTCATCACCAAGTATGAATCAGTAGTAAATTAGTAGACTTTAATAGTAAAATATGGAAAAAATTAAGTCTTCACTTGGTAGGGCAGATTCCCATCCAGTGAGCTAAAATATGCCATGTTTATTTATGTTGAAATCTGCCCTCCCTTATTAAATTAACCACTCAGCATATTTACTGCATATGGCTCTGCTTTACATGTATGAAAAGGTCCGATTTAAGAAATGCCTAACACTGCTAGACTATAGTAAATACTATGTTATATTTACCACGTGGACAAACCAACAAATCTGGCATTGGAAAACAATCTGAGGACTGATTTAACTGTAATTTATATTCAGGAGTAACAACAGCTGTAGAGGAGCAAATATGAATAATACCATTAAATGTACTGTAAATAGCTTAACCTGTTCCCGTCCACCTTATACCCATATATACAGTACGTCGGCGGTTGAGGCTTTAAATTTGGCAACCGCTCACGAGTGCAGCGGTCAAAAGTAACCACGGCATTTGGAAGTTTAAAGACTGGGTGTGCACATTTCTAGCCATGCACCGGCTCCTCTTAGCAAGGGCTGGGGGAACTGTAGTGTGCGGTTGCCTCGGTCCTCCTGAATGACACAAGGCAGTCGCACATTAGTACCTGTGGAGAGTCTGCTAATGCATGGGAGTCAATGAGATAAGCAATCTAATGATTGCTTATTATAGTTCCCTAGGGGAACTATTAAAAAGTGTAAAAAAAATATTTAAAAAAATGTAAAATATTAAAAATTCTAATCACCCTCCTTTACCCAAAATTAAAATAAAAGTACATAAACAATTTAAAAAAATAAACATCATGGGCATCTCTGAGTGCGAATACTATTAAACGCTTATACTATTAAAATATAAAAATATTTATCCCACATGGCAAATAGCAAAATGGAAAAAAAGTGAAAATGGTCAATTTGTCATTTTTTTTGGTCGCTTCACCTCCCATAAAAAAAGGAACAAAAAGTGAGCAAAAAGTCACACAAACCAAACTGGTATCAATAAAATGTACACATTCCCCTGCAAAAAAATGAACCTCATACAGCTCTGTACACATAAGAGTAAAAAAAAGTTATGGAGGTTAGAATATGGCGACACAAAGAAAAAAAACCTTAAAACCTCATTTGGAATTTTTCCCCTGCTTCTGACTACATTGTATGCAACCGTAAATGGTGCCATTAGAAAGTACAACTTGTCCCATAAGAAACAAGCTCTGATACGGCTATGTGAATGGAAAATTAAAAAAACTTATGGCTTTGGGAAGGATGGGAGTAAAGAAAGAAAATAACAAAATGGAAAATCCCCCAGTCATCAAGGGGTTAAATGGGTTTTATGGGAGTTCAATATTGATGGTCTATCCTCAGTATAGGTCATCAATATCTGATCAGTGGGGGTTCAACTCCATCGAAAGATTAATGGCTGAACAGCAGTGAAAATGGCCTCAGATTGTAACTAGTGATGACACCTCTACCTGTTCTGGTTAACCACTAAAGGACAAGCCAATTCATCAGTGTTAACTGGTTCTACAGTAGATGCAACATAAACTTTTGAAATTCCACTAACATATGTGCACAGACAGTGGACAGGACGACGCCACCAAACCCTCTGACTGTGGGATTTAATTTTCAAATATAAATGTACATTTTTATACACATTTTCAAAGGCTACAGGATGAAATGATTGCTAGGAATTTTGGAGATGTTGCTGTTCTATATTTTGCAGAGCATTGGATACATTACATCAAAATATATGTTTAGGTATGCATTTCCACTTTCAGGAAAAATGTTTACATCTATCATGTGCACACATAGCTTAAAAAGGAAGTTTACCAAATGGTGGTCTACAGAACATACAACATATATAACAAAAAGCTGTGTATGTTTACTATAGTATAGTACATGTCAAGCATCCACTGGGTGGAATGAGCACTGAATAGTGCCACTGCCAACCTATACTCCGAGTGTACAAATGAATGGCAAATTAGGGATATGGATGTTGTAGAAATGTCTACTTACTTCTCTGTGGCTGAGGTTATTAGGAGTTTGAGAATTTATTCCTATAGGGAGGAATTATTAATTGTGTTGAGAAATATGAGGTAATCTTAAGATCTTTGAAAAAGGCTTGGAAGAACTTACATGGTACAAATGTAGCCAGTGCTATTTTGACAGCAGCTGCGCCAGGATGGTCACTTTGATTTTCTAGTGTAAATCACCCCTTTAGGTATCCTAGAGATACTTATATCAATTAAACCAACGTCATCTGTATTATGGATGACAAAAAGATCCCACTAGGGACCCTCAATATCCGATCCTATAATTAAAATATAACTTTTATTTATTTTTTTGCTTAAGAATACACAATAAAGAGAAGTGTTCTAAAACTATCAACTGGCTAGAGTGTTTTATTTTTATATTGATTTTACTTATTAATGTATGTTGATAAGAGCACTGGATTAGGTCGTATTCTCTATCACAGGAGAAAGCTTCACTCTTTCTATGTGGAAACTGGCTTGAAATTAGCCTTCCCTGATGTTATATATTAGAGTAAAGGGACCATGCCTGTTTTTTCGTATAATTAGGAAAGGCTGAGGCTGCTCATTTTTGCCAAACATCTATTTGTTTGTACTTATACACTGAGGGGATCCATATATCAATGTATGAGCAGAGGTTCCCTACAGGTTGGCAATTTGTGTAGCCAATAATATCTACATCACTTTACAAGTGCTTGTCCCTCAAGAAATGGGGATCTTCCTGCAATAAGGTTTATATGGTGTGGAACCATACGAACTAATCACCAGTGACTATCAGTGTTTGGTTATCAGGTTGCAGGAGGGGATTAGAGCGCTAAGGGTCGAAAATCAACTTGTGAAGCTGTATTCAATTCATACAGTTCACATTAGCAATAAACCTCTATTGATAGGAGTGGTTTTTGCCCTGATATAATTGTATTTGCTTATTCTCTAAAGAGGGTACAATCTGTCTCTCTCTCTATAGATCTCACAGGCAATTGTAATTACCACTCACTAGTGACTCATCTAAGGAGGCTTTAATCGCTATATTCAATGCAGATATTTACTCCATAGTACTCATTCATGCAGTTGCTGCGGTCTGTCCCTGCCTGAATAACGCTTACCCTAGTGCAGGGGTGGCCAACCTGTGGCTTTTGAGCCGCATGCGGCTCTTTGCCTTTTCAAGTGCGGCTCTAGTGGTGGAGCCGGGAAGCAGTCAGGCCGGCTCACTCTCCACCCTATACACAGATCTCCTTCCCTGATCGGGCATCATTGTTACTCTCTGCTCCAGCTCGTTCTCCATTATGTCCTGATACACACAGTGTCAGAACGTAGTACGTGGAGACGCGCACTATGACCTGACGTTGCGCTCATCAGGTCACAGTGGAAAGCGTGTCAGACCTGCAGAGTAGCAGGTGCCCAATTAAAAGCCCGGTGCACGATCAGGAGAGGTAGGCAATTTTTTTTTTATTATAGAACTGAGCATGGGGGATCTGATCTGAACATGGGGGATCTGATCTGAACATGGGGGTCTTATCTGAGCATGGGGGGGTCTTACCTGAGCATGGTGGGTCTGAGCATGGGAGGGTCTTATCTGAGCATGGGTGGTCTGGTCTGAGCATAGGGTGGTCTGGTCTGAGCATAGGGTGGTCTGGTCTGAGCATAGGGTGGTCTGGTCTGAGCATGGGAGTATGATCTGAGGATGGGAGTATGATCTGAGGATGGGAGTATGATCTGAGCACTGAGGGTCTGACACTGGGAGTCTTTGTGTTATCTGATCTGAGCATTGGGGGTCTTATTTTGGGGGTCTGATTTGGAGGTCTGATGAGGATTGGGGGTCTTATTTTAGGTCAGATGAAGATTTGGGGTCTGACCTGTGGTCTATATTTTTTCTTTTTTTCTCTGCTAATGAAAATTAGAAAAAAATATATTTTTCATCAGACCTCAGATCAGATGAAAAATATTTTTTTCCTCCGCTAAAACCTAGGGCTAAAAATACGGTGACTCGTGTGTAAATGTATAGCTTGTGGCTCCTGGTAGTCATACGTTTTTTTTTTTCCTGGCTCTTTGTGTCTGTAAGGTTGGCCACCCCTGCCCTAGTGTATTCACACATTGGAATATTGCCATCTGTTCCTGCCTGAGAAGCGCTCACCCTGATAGCCACATACATACATTCACATACACTCGAACATTATAGCCAGTTAGCCTAAAATATTGTGCACATTAGCCCACCCGACATGTTTCACCACTAGCTGTGGCTTTGTCAGGGGTTAGGGCTCTAATGATCCGCGGCATGCCAAACAGGCTCTATTTACCATGTGTGCACTCCCTCCCCTTTTGATCACCAGACAATCGATTTGGGAGCAGATGAATGACAAACTCATCATCCACTAGTTTAACAGGAGCACAAACAGTCTTCCTTGTTCACAGATGTGAATGGGATTGGGTAGTTTTGATTGATGGACAGCATTCTAGACCAATAAGGAACTCTCACAAATGTGAATGGGATTGAATAGTTGCAATTGATGGACAGCACCCTAGACCAGTCAGGAACTCTCACAGATGTGACTAGGATTGAGTAGTTGCAATTGATGGACAGCATACTAAACCAATAAGGAACTCTCAGTTCAAAAGATAGGGTTAGTATGCAATCTGACTTATATATAGGTTCAAAAGCAGGTTATAAGATTATAAGCTAATAACTGTTGTTGTTATTAACAGTAGATCTAATAAAATAGTTCGATCAGTATAGTTGCTCTGTCAAGGACCCAGCGAAGAATAACGCTGGTATCCAGAGCACAGAAAGTATCAACAGAATGCTGATACAGGAATTTAGCAGCTTTATGATACTTGTTATAGATGCTGAGATCTCTTGACTATTTCTTATACATTTTTAGGAGGGTTTTATTAAGACAATAAATAAAGAAAACAATATATCCATTCATCAACAATCATTGTAAATAAAAAGGGACTGTGTCAGTATGATGATATTCTCTTTATTGTATAGTCTAAAAGTCCTCAGATATATCTTAGCTATATTATATAACCTAACAGTTTTTCTGATTACAGAATAATTATATACTGATTGCCCCGTATGAAAGATCCCTTTTATATAGGAGGCTGACTGCTAGTGTATTAGATATTTACAAAAAAATATAGTAACGTTCATTAGTGATTCGGTGATCTTATGGGGGGAGCCGGATTTTGTGTACAATATCAATAACACGACAGATCATTGATAATAGAGCCTTGTTCATGTATCTTTCTCTTTTATTTTTAATATATTGATAGAAAAATATGTTATTTTATTCTGTCACTCTATTGGTGACAATTAACTCTATCCTTGGGATGGCTTAATTTAAATAAAGGCAGTATACGAGAAACCTTCATTGAGGCCATTGGGATTTAGGGATTTTAGGCGGTAAATCCATCTTGCTTCTTCTTTAAGTAACTTATTGTCAAGATTTCCGCCTCTTTGGCCTAGGTGGATTTTTGCAATACCCCAGAATTTTAAAACACTGATGTCTCCGTTGTGTGAATATGTTATATGTCGATATAATGATGTATCCTTGTTCGTATTGATCGCACTTATGTGACCTGATATTCTTCTGCGTAATTCCTGTGTGGTTTTGCCCACATATAGTTTTGGACAGGAGCATGATGCTACATATATTATGCCCTGGCTTCGGCAGTTGAAAAATTCCCTGATTGTGTATTCTTTTCCATCTACAGGGTTCGAGAACTTTTTAATTTTAGGTAAGTATTTGCAGAAAGAACAGTGGCCACAAGGGAATGAGCCTATAACTGATGATTTTAACCAGGTTCCACTTTCTTTTGATTTTTCAGAATAGTGGCTATGGACCAGATTATCTCGTAGATTTCTTCTTCTTCAGAAGGTTATAGCCAGGTACTTTTGCCCAGAACATCACCCAAATCTGGGTTAGAGGTAAGAATGTGCCAACGACGCTTCAGAATTTTTTTGATCATAAGATGTTGGTTGTCATACGTACCAATACAGCTTATTGTTTTCTTGGTGGTATTTGCTCCATCCTTTTTCGCTTCGCTGTCGTGGTAGGTATAAACTTTCTCTTTTTTTATCATTTCCTGTAATAAGGTTTTTCTTTGTGCCTTCTTTGCTCTATTATAAGCTTTCTTTAATGGTTTCCTCATATATCCTCTCTCTCTAAATCTGCGGTACAATTCTCCGCATTCTCTTTCAAAGGCTTCTTCCGTAGTGCAGTTCCTGCAAGCTCTTAAATATTGGTCAACTGGGATCCCGCTCTTTAGGAGGATAGGGTGCCAGCTGGACCAATGCAGGAAACTGTTTGTCGAAGTGGTCTTTCTGTAGATGTCTGTTATTATGCGACCCTCTGCATCTTTGGTGATTTGTAAGTCCAGGAAGCATATCCGATTTTGATGGATCTCGTGTGTGAAACAAATTGAAGGAGGTAGACTGATCTCCTTCGCAAAAATCAGGATATCGTCTATGAATCTACCCCAGTATGAAATATGGCTGGTGAATTGAGCAAGTGTGTCTGAAAAAACTATTGTGTCCTCCCACCACCCTAAAAAAAGATTTGCGTAGGTGGGCGCACATGGCGTCCTCATTGCGGTCCCAGTAATTTGATTATAGTATTTGCCATTAAAAAGAAAATAATTATGAGTGAGTATATATTCCAAAAATGTTAAGACCAGCTTGTTGTGTGAATGAAAAGAGATACTCCTTGTACTGAGATAGTGAGTGATGGCTTTCAAACCCAAATTGTGTTGGATGTTACTATAAAATAACTCCACGTCTAAACTCGCTAGGTAAGTGTTAGGGGTTAAGACGATATCCTTGATTTTATTGATTACATCACTGGTGTCTTTGATGTAGAAAGGTAAATAGATAACAAACGGTCTTAAGATGGTATCAACATATTTACTTAGTGGTTGGGTTAATGCATCATTGCCCAAGACAATTGGCCTGCCTGGTATGGGTATTCTATTTTTGTGCACTTTTGGAAGTGCGTGGAAGGTTGCCACCGTAGGATTTTTATTAAACAGAAAATCAAACTCTTGTTTTGATATTAAAGATTCCTCCTTTGCTTTATTCAGGATTGGTTTTAATTCATTAAGGTACGCATTGGTGGGATTTTCAGGTAGTACAGTATAGGTGTTTTTATCCTGTAGTAGTCTATTCACCATATTAATATAATCAGACTTATCCTGTAACACCACATTACCCCCCTTATTACTTGGTTTTATGATGATCATATCATTGGTTTTTAAATCCTCTAATGCTTGCTCTTCTTCTTTACTCAGATTTTTTTGTATGGTTCTCGGTGTAATTTTCTCTATTTCCTCATAGACCAGGTTAACAAAGGTCTCCACGTTCTTAAATTGTGAAAACGGTGGGGTCCATCTGGATCTTGGTTTAAGATTGGTGAACGGGGGGTCAATGTGGGATGGAAGGCCTTCACTTTCACTCTGGAGGCTTTCCAGGATTTCTAGCGTCTTTCTTTCTTTTTCCAATAATTTATTAGTATCCATTAATGTACTTTTGTGTTGTTTGTGTAATGCTAATTTACGTGCAAATAATTTCACGTCTTTCATCCAGGTGAATTTGTCAAAGGAGGGGATGGGAGTAAAGGTAAGACCTTTTTCAAGTATACGTATTTGTATATCATTTAGGATAAATTGGGAGAGATTGATAATTTGGGTTTTTTGTGCTACCTTTGTAGATGAGGCTTCACCTTCCACAAGGTAATTGGTAGGAGGATCTACTTTGTACTGTAACCCCATCTTTCCCTGTCTCTCAATTGTATACCTGTTTGGCCTAAAAAAAATTGCTGCAACAGGTGGTTGTGTTGTAGGTAAAACATTGTTGGTAGGTACCGTAGTTGATCCCGTATTTATACCCAACGTAGGGGCATTTGCTTGGGATACTTGTCCTTGGTTGCTCTGAGTAACCACAGTCTGTAATGAGGAAGCTGATGGTGTTAAAGATAAGGTATTGGCAAACAATCCAGGTACTTGTGTCATAATATTGGCACCATTTGTATTTGTTGGACCACATCTTTGTGACGTGTTTGCTGGGGTTGTCCTTTTTGGATTTTGATATTTTCTAGGACGTGTTTTTCTTTTTATACCACTTCTGCTTGTATTGCTAGTACTTGAAATGTCAGTGCCAGAAGTATCAGACTCAGATAAATCAGTATAATTCACGTTTCTAGTAGGATAGTTAGGTCGTGATTTCCACGTGTATACTTGATTTAGGTCAAAGTCTTGTTTATCCCTAATGTACTTTCTATGTTTTCTTTCTTTTATTTCTTCCCTTAGGGTATCAAGATTTTTTTGTAGTTTCAATTCTTGATTTTTGAAGTCATTATGCTGACTGAAGGTCAATATTTCCTTTTCCTCCTTCTCTAATTGTTGGGAGATTTTGTTGAAGTGTTGTTTTTCATAATCCACCATAAATTGCATGAGTCTCAACGAATTTTCCGTTAAAACATTTTCCCAGCCCTTGACAAAATCAATGTCGTCCGTATGTGTATTAGGTCTGAGAAGATTTCTTAGGCCTCTGTACACAATTTTTTAACTCAGATAGGTTTCTAGGCTAGCTATTTCCCACCATGATCTATAATATTGTTTTTATGTATTTCCAATATTTTTAAATGCAGTGGAGACATCAGTTTGGTTGAGGGGTATTTTAGTATTAGAAAAGACCAATGCGGCTTCCTGTGATAAATTGTCTAGATTAATGCCTTGGTGCTCTTTATTGTTTATTCTTAAGCAAAAAAATAAAAGTTATATTTTAATTATAGGATCGGATATTGAGGGTCCCTAGTGGGATTTTTTGTCATCATAATACAGATGAGGATGGTCACTTTAATGCGATTTGTTGTATTGCTGTAATGTGTTTTTGCTGTTTAACGAGTTAAGCGTGTCAAAATAATGGTGGCTACATCTATATTTAAAGAACCTTCACTGAGAAAATATTGAATACAGTAGTAACACATACTACCAGTACTTTACTCAATGAAACCAGGGGTGCACCTGGCCTTTCTTCTGCCCTATGCAAAAAATGAAAAACCCCTTCACAACCAACAAAAAAAATTTTTTTTAGGACAAACCCCAAAATTATGCAACAAAATCAAAATGTTCTACATTGGGCTTTGGTATAGAGTTTTCCCCAAATTTGACCACTGATTGGACCCTTTTCAATGTAAAATCTAAGGTCACATCTTAAACACTTGCTGACCACTCATAGAATTTAAATGTATGGGAGATCAGCAGGGCCATATTTACAGTTCATACTAGTACTAAGCCTGAATATGTCACATTTAAAGGCCCATTTACGCTAACCAACTATCACCACCATGATTCACTTTTGAATAATCGTAATGATAAGTGGTCTGTGCTTGCAAAGGCGAAGATCAAAAATAAAATTATTGTTTATCATCAATTGTGATGTGAGGTGGTGTAATGTCATGGCTGCGTGTTTCTGGTCTCCTTATTCCTCACTTTGGGGGCCACCCTTGTGTCTGTGCGTGCAGTGTGTACTCGTTAGTGATCTACATTGCCATACGATTCACCCAATAGAGATCAATATTCACACTGTACAGTTGAACATTTACCTGGGAGGATGATCTACTAACCCCTCCTTGTATGACGTAAGCGCGGCAGGTCACTGCTTGAGCTATATACTTCACCACCAACTAAAGGCTCATTCACACGACTGTAGGCCGTCTGTGCCCGTATTACAGACCTGTTAACTTGAATGGGTCCGCAATCCACAAAAATCCACACGGTGCAGAGCGAAGGCACTGATCAGAAGCACTATAAAGCGCTTCTGTGGGCTTTTGTGTCCATGCCTCCACACTGCAAAAGACAGGACATGTCCTATCTTTTGCCGTATATTGCGGATCGCGGACCCATTGAAGTCAATATGTCCACACCACAATACAGGACTCACATGGCCAGTGTCTGTGCATTGCAGATGGCAATTTGCAGTCTGCAGCACCGGCACGGATGGCCTACGGTTGCGTGAATGAGCCCTTATGGTGTGGAAAGCAGTGAATGCTAGCATCCAGTGAAAGCATGCAGGCAAAAGAAAAAACAGGACCATGCCCCTGTGTGTGAACTGTGATGTACAGTTTCCCCTTGATACTGGAAATTGCAACTCACCAGATGGGGTTGTGCTGAACATGCATGCAAATACACAAGTGCGGCCCCCAAACGGGAGTCAGGAGACCAGAAAAAAACTGTCGCTCTGCATGAGACTAAGAAACACGTAATACACAGTGCACAGAACGGAAGTAAGACACTATGGTGCAGTAGCTATTTAATCCATACAAATGAGTTAGAAATCCAGCAGGCTATTGCGGCCAGGAGCAGCCTGTCGACTCCATCCCTGCCAGGTGCAGCCGTGCGCTGCTGGCATTCCATTCAGCCCCATTCACTATGATGGGGGCCAGCGGAGATCCAGCCATAACCCAGCGAATATGCCGAGGAGCGGCTGGATCTCCTCCGGCCCCCATTATAGTGAATGGGACCGGAAGGAATGCCCGTAGCCCATGGTTGCGCCAGCAGAGACGGATCCGAAAGGCTGTTCCCGGCCGAAACAGCGAAACGCAAGTGTGAAACAAACCTTATTGTTATTTGGGTTTGTGGCAATAACCACCACAAATCTGCTCAATGACATATCTTTATTTGATGTATATTAATGTATCTATCTACATATGAATGAATCATATATTACCATAAAAAAAAGAAGAAGAAATTGTCAAATCAACGGCTGCTTGTCGGTTTTTGAGTACAAACAGGATGTTATGTTCTGCTCTACAGAAAATAAACTAAAAAGTAAGTAAAAACAGCAATACATTATTTTTTCCAAAGACTAAGTATATTTATATCTGGTATTAGAGCAGTAATATTTTAATATTTTCTACATAATGCAGTATCTAGTTCCTTTGTAAATTTGTCATTTTTGCCATAACAATTGCCTTTAAGTTGTATATTCGCGTTTTTCAGCCTGAATATGTGTAATACATCTAGTGCCATGTGATTGAGTGCTTCAGATGCAATTGTATTTGCATACGCAGAACTTTTAGTAAAATTATGTAATTTAAACAAAAGACTAAACATAAAACCCCTGCTAATGAAAAATATGGCAGCATTTCAATTTGATTCTACAATATAAAAAGTTTGACATTTTGAGTATTTTAATGTGGGTAAAAAGCTAGTAAAATAAATAAAATGTGTTTTCATTTCTGTAACATCCATTTGTTCAATTTAATTTGTGTTAGTCGCCTAGTTATCTGATTCTATTGGGAAATAATAATGTAACTCAACAGACTAAATTGTAAAATGCTTACCCATTCTTCGTGATGATGTTACCCCTTAGCATTGTGAGCAAATACCATATGCAATAAGTCAGCCTGGTCACCACTAATTAAAAAAATTCCACATTCATTAGCTGAAAAAACTGCAAGCAAAGAAAATGAAAACCTTCAAACATTACTTGGAAATCCTTTTTAGAAATGAGCGAAGTGATTGTAAAATTCAGGAATTCGACCCAAATTTCTTATCAAAGGAACCTGAATTTTGAGAGACAGCGGGGGAATACATTAGGGATTTGGTAATTAAATTATGCTTTGTGCAATGAAAAGTAGTACAGTTATCTGCATGAATACTTCAGGTTTCAAGATCTCTGCTTGCAGTTATACCAGGCATGCTCAACCTGCGGCCCTTCAGCTGTTGCAAAACTACAACTCCCAGTCTACAGCTATCAGCCTACAGCAGGGCATGATGGGAGTTGTAGTTTTACAACAGCTGGAGGGCCGCAGGTTGAGCATCCCTGAGTTAGACAATAGGAAACTTCATTGATTAGTTCCAGTGGATAAAAATCTGTCCTGGTCAATTGTTGGCCCCACATGTGCAGGGCTGGCCTCAGGGGCGTAGCTAAAGGCTCATGGGCACTGGTGCAAGAGTTCAGCTTTAGGACCCCTTCTCTCAGTGCTTGGTGACCAGGGGCAAGGAAGCACATTGCCTTAATGGTGTCCAAGGCACTATTTGTTATTGTAACCCCCCCCCCCCCCTTCACTCATGCCAAACAATTGACCTAACCCCTTCCCTCCAGGTGTAACTTGACCAGTATGCACTTTCTATAATAATAGTGTCACAAGGGTCTTTGAGCCCCCTCAGGATCCTGGGCCCGGTAGCAACTGTTCCCCCTATAGCTATACCACTCGCTGGCCTCATTTATAGTACGGTTATAATGCTCTGTATTGTAATGAGTACATGAAAAATAATGGAAAACTCTGTTGCTTTATACAAGTTTGTTTCTGTTACTCTCCATAGACTCTACAGAGCTCTCCTTATAGCCTTGTGCTTGACTAGAGAGATTTAAGACTTCAACACTTCTTGGCCCAACCGCTCTTAAGAAATGCCACCCGTATTCCACTCTCCACCAGCACCAGACTCGATTTCTTGGTTGAAAAAAGGCTGCAGCAGCCATTTTTATTATCACGAAAAAAAACACAATCCGATAACATTTAATACATTTCAAATAACCTTTGAATTTTCAGAATTTTTGGGATGGTCCTTGGAGGAAACCCAACACCCTCTAGATAACAACTCCACCATATTCACAGTGCACCAAAGACCTTCTTTTGCCCATTGTCATTTCCACCTGACCCAAGGGCACCCAAATTAAAGGCAAAGCACTGCTCCACTTCCGAAAATTTTCCGGGGCCCCGAACCAGCACCAGGAGGCCCAACTCCAGTTGTACCCTGACCAGTTGTTACAGATCTGCGAGTGTGGACTCACTGTGCCAACTAACTGATTTGGCTTTGGGCTAAACCCTAAGAGTGTTATTCCGGGGCTCCCCTGGTATTAACCCTTTAACCCCTGTACAGGGATCTGGATTTCACCGCAGGAAAGCAATCAGTCCGCTACCTTTTAGGATAGTCCTAGTATAGTTGGCAGCTGACCCACTGAGGTCAGGAACATTGGTGCAAGCACCAGAGGCTCTAGGCACAGAAAACGCACCGAAAATTTACCAAAACCGAAGGTACAGTCTGAACAGTCACATACTGATTATGGGTTTTTTGGCAGAACTTGAATGTAGGAAACTTGGCTTGATGTCTGGGATGTAGGGAAATCACACCACAATCATAGAAGACTTCTAGACAGTCACTAATACCGGAACTGCAGATATTTAGCAACAATGAACATGAAACACTAGGACAGCTTGCTGGCAAGGTAGTGGTGGATGCAGGAACCTGTAGGTAAGCAGGAACCAAGACTGTAACACAGACAGGTAGATAGACTAGGAGAACTAAACACAGACTTGAACTGAAACTGAACTGTGAGGTCAGACGTACACAGGCAGGATGGGTACACAGCAGGAACACAGATGGGAACATAGACTCATAAAATAGCAGAAACATTGTCTTTCAAACATCTTTGCTAGTCACAGGAAATCTTTAAGCTCAGGCACCTACTGCCTGGAGAGGGTGTCTAAAATAAACAGGGACCCTCAGCCATTGGCTGGGGAAGGTTTAGTGAGTGCACATACTGGCTCTTTGAATGACCAGGCGGGATTGCACACATCCCCTAACAGCAACTAGGACGCTGGATGGCATAGTGATTGGTGCGGTGTCCACGCCCACAAGGAACAAAAGGAGCGCGGTGGGCACAAACTGCAGTCCTAAAAACAGCTAGTATTTTTTCTTACTCCAAAAATGTCTCATGTATTACTTTCATACCTAATGCCACCAAGGACCCTTTCCCTCTACAACTCCCAATGAAGGAAAAACCGACTTGCCCAAGGTACCAAAAACAAAGTAAGGCAGTACTAATTTCTCGGCATTCAAAACTACTGCTCCCTAACTTCCTCAGCTAATAAATTCCATGCTAGGAACTCTCCCCTAGCTACATATCCCTGGTTGCCACTCAGGAAATCCTATTCTCTCCCAATAGGAAAACAGCCTCAAAGCCCTACACCCCTATCTCTCCATCCTTAGAGATATACTGTCATGTAAGAATCCAACAGCTATCAAACACCTAAGCCATATTTAAAAGCCCAAAACCTACCTACCTTACCCTCACTTAAACCCCCATTAAGCCATCTACTTTGCTAGGAAGGGGGTCCCCACTATGTGGCTTATAGTTTCAGAGTAACAATATGGGGCATAAGACTGCAGGTCAGTGGGGGTCCCAACAACTGGATCCCCCACCAATAAAACACTTAAGACAAAACATGGGACGAAGCACAAGATCACTATCACTAAACCTTTCTAGGTTTGCATGACATTCCTTGTAGTTGTAGACTTACATTTCTTTTTTTCTTTTGCTATTTGATTTTAGGTGACTCATTTTCTGCATGCTTTGTTTCATCATCTAGTGACTTGCAAATTCTTAGTCGCTCTTTATCTTGCTTTTTTTGAGCCATATATACACTCGAGTCTAATGGTGGATTTACACAGGACAATTCTGTAGCCGATTGTTGGGAAGGAAGCATTCCTTCCCAACAGTCAGCTGCTTGCTCTGTGAAGGAGACTGCTGCATTTAAATGCAGCGATCTCCTTCACATTATGAAGATGAGGGATCGCTATGGCGATCCCTTGCCCTCATACAGAATCGTGATTTCTGAGCAGCAGATCATTGTTTAAACCACACAATCTGCTGCCCAGAAACTATGATCCGTGGTGTCTGTCTGAACTATAGGATCACCCGATGAACAAGTGTTTCTCTTGTTCATCGGCTGATTGCCAGCACATTTACACGAGTAGATTGGACAATTATTGGCTTGTGTAAATGAAGCTTTAGGCTAGGGCTATACGACGACAGTTGTCACGCGACTTCTTGTCGCACCAAAGTCGCGCGACAATTTTTATAATGGAAGTCTATGGTGGATTTTTCTGCGACTGTCACGTTGCAGTCGCAGCATGTCACATGTTGCAGTGCGACACCATAAACTTCCATCATAAAAATTGTCGCGCGACATTGGTGCAACATCAATGTCGTGCGACAACTGTCGTTGTGTAGTTGTGCACTATGTGTCGTGCGACACATGTCGCCGTGTAGCCCTAGCCTTAGGCTGGCCATTACACATCAGATTAACGTTGGCCTACCTGGCAATTTCAATAGGATCAGCAAACCATTTAGTGTGTATGGAGGTGTCTTGACTTTCTCCTGAGAGCAGACATCGGGGTAAAAATGTGTTTGTTCATGTTAGATTTCAACATGCCCAATCCTTTTGTTTTCAGGGGAGATAAGGTATATGGCAGCTACTTACTCCACTCTATCCAAGCAAATTGTGCATATGTACGGGGAGTTGATTGGAATAGCTGTCTGCTAAAGGAGCATTTGGCCAGCAGCTTTTTGGCAGTGTGTGGTTAGCTTACTCTGTCATGGCCTGTAAGAACTTTCTCAACCACATGGCCTGAGGAGATTTGTACAGCTCCACTGCACCCTGTCAGATTATCTTGGCTGAGCATTTCTCTCACTTCTCCCTGAAACATGATTTTCATAATCGACTTTATGAGGAACTGTTAATAACAATTTTGCACCATCTTTTCTTAGAGCTCTAAGTTCTGCCATTCCTCTGTTGTCACTCCAACAAATGTGATATACACACATAGGGTGTTACCATTACTGGTATCAATGGGATATATCCCTACGCAGTTTTCCACTATCTAATCACTGCTGACAGCGTCAGACTATGTAATGACATGTCCTGTTGAAAAGGGAATGATAACACCTAATTGTTAATTTCTTAAAGGGCATCTGTCAGCAGAATTCTACCTATGAAATTGGTTGACTTATTACATGTACACTTGGCAGCTGAAGACATCTGTGTTGGTTCCATGTTCATATGTGACTGCAATGCTGAGAAAATTGTTTTATATGCAAATGAGCATCTAGGAGCAACAGGGGTGTGGCCATTACTCCTAGAGGCTCTACTGTCTCTGCAACTGCCCCACCTCTCCACTTTGATTGACAGGCCCAGGTGAGATCGCCTTTACACGGTCTGGCCCTGTCAAACAAAGTGGAGAGGGTGCTGCAGTTAAGCCTCTAGGTGTAACAGCAACGCCCCCATTGCTCCTAGAGGCTCATTTGCATATATTAAAACATCATTTTTCTCAGCAATGCGGGCACATATTAACATGTAACAGGTCAGCGAGTTTCATAGGCACAAATTTGATGATAGAGGCCCTGTAACACATTTCCAAAAGAAATAAAGAGTGTCACAATTTCTTCTTGAAAGGAACACTAAACACTGAAAGTGTACAAAAAATAAAGTATCCCAACTTATCCTTCCCTCTATCTCCTCCTTTTCCTTGGTCCAGTTTTGTCTCATCATACAATTAAAACTGAGAAATACATATATAAATCTTTGTTCCAGGAGATCATGTAAGTCACCCTCCTCCTACTTGCAATCAAGCTGTAAGACAAGTGGCAGAACAATGGCCAGCGTTCTCTGCCCTCTTCAGGAGTCCCAAAAACTGTTACTCCCTGTCCCATGGCTAAACCTCGAGTCAGTCTCCAGCTGAAGATGGAGCAGATCAGCAATCTAACCCATTCTGTGCTGAATCACAACACAATTGATTTTGTGTCAAGCCCCCTCAGAAAAGACTGCAGACTGACAAAAAGTGAGGGCGACTATACTTCAGATTTAATTTTTTTTTTTAATCCTTTATTTTTATAATAATTTAAAGCAATAACAGAAAAAAAAAGAAAAACAATATCTTCTTTTCACATTATTCACATATATCACGTACAGTAATAATCATTGTGTTCTTTAATATCCCCCAGAACCCCCCAAAAAAACCATCTCTCTAGTGATGAGCAAACATGTTCGGCCGAATACACTATTCGGCCGAACATGGTGGCGCTCGTGACCACGCGGTGTTCTGCCGAACACCGCATGTGCTCGAGCGCCGTGCTTGAGTCTCCTCCCCGCACGCTAATTAGCCAATTAGCATGTGGGAAGGTGCTGGCATTCACTGTAATGCCAGTAGCCATGTTAGCTACTGTCATTACAGTGATTGGCTGGCCGGGAACGCATCATCGGGTGCTATAAAGCACCGGGGACATGTGACCGGATCATACCAAGCAGGGAGAGCTGCTGCAAGCAGGGACAGACAGAGTAGGGACAGAAGAACGCTAGGCAGGGATAGAATTTCTGTTTCAAAGACCCAAAAGCCCTTTTAAGGGCTATTATATCTTGCTGGCAAAACTTTTTATTTTATTTTGGGGGTGTTAAAAATAGCGCTAGGTGGCCTGTGCAGCTGCTGCATGCTGTATAATACTCTCTGTATACTATAAAGCTGACATCCTTTGCTATTATTTCTGCTGTTAAGCCTGCAGTACCTCTTTTGCGTCTTGCTGTATAACATTTGCGCAAGGAGGGACTTTTGTAGGGATAGGATTTGGCAAGGCAGGGCTAGTATTTCTGTTCGAAAGTCACAAAAGTCCATTGTTATATCTGGCTGCATTTTTTTTTAATTTTGGGGCAAAAAGAACGCAAGTGTGCCTGACGCTAATACCACATACACAGCGTGTGCATTAGAAACGTTCTGTAGTCTATATACCTGACATCCGTTGCTATTTTTTCTACCGTTAATTAAGGCCGCAGTTCCTCAGCTGCGTCTGCTGTATAACATTTGTGCAAAGAGGGACATATAGTGTAGGGATAGGATTTGGCTAGGTAGGGCTAGTGTTTCTGTTCCAAAGTCACAAAATTCCATTGTTATATCTGGCTGCACTTTTTTTTTCTTTTGGGGCAAAAAGAAAGCAAGTGTGCTCTGACACTACCACTACGTGCACAGCATGTGTATTAGAACCTTTCAAAAGTCTATGTAGCTGACATCCGTTGGTATATTTTCTACCGTTAATTTAGGCCACAGTTCCTCATTTGCGGATGCTCTATAACGTTTGCGCATTCTAAATATTTGACATTCGGTGAAATTTTTCTGATCTTACGCTTAATAAAAATCTGCACTATTGTACTTGTGACAAAGTTGCATATATACTATATAATATGTGCAAGACGAGCAGTAAGCGACGGGGAAGTGGGCGTGCTGCTGATGGTGAACGCAGAGGCCATGACTCTGGGCGCGGTGAAACTGTGCCTGCCGGCAAAGCACAGGAAATAAAGTCATCCAAAACTCCTAGCTTCATGTCACAGTTTGCAGGGTGGCGCAAGACACAACTCTTGTCGCCACACCAGTGCGAGCAGGTAGTCTGTTAGATTTCAGCTGATAATGCTTCCAGTCGGTTAAGCACCACCCCCTCTTCCACAAAGTCCAGTCTCAGTAGCCAAGAGTCTGGGCAACCACATCCTCACCCTGATCCTCCTTCCTCCCACCATTCAGAGTCTGGGCAAAGAACTAATCCCACATTCGGATATTCCAAGGAGCTTTTTTCATCACCGTTCCTTGGCTTTGCCCTCTCACCAAGGCCGCTTGAAGTGGGACATGAGGAGATATTGTGCCCTGATTGCCAACCTATTGAGCAAACACAGTCTGAAGAAGATGACGGTGGGAACCGGCAAGTAGCGTCTCACGAGGTGCATGATGATGATGAGACACATTTGCCAATAAGTCAAGAGCAACTAGTACCTCAAGAGGTTGTTGATGAGGATGAAACACAGTTAAGTCAGGTTCTTGTTAGCTCACCATGTCAGGAGGAGGAACAGAGTGGTGGACGATGAAATCGCTGACCCAACTTGTGAAGGTGGCAAGCCGAGCGAGGACAGCAGTTCAGAGGGGGAGGGATCCGCAGCACCGCAACAGGCTGGAAGAGGCAGTGGGGTGGCAAAAGGCAGAAGGCAGGTCACGCCAACCAGGCCCGCAACTGTTCCACGGAGCAGCACCTTGCGGCAGGCTCCCTTGCCAAGGGCTAGGTGTTCTGAAGTTTGGCGCTTTTTTGAGGAAAGTGCTGCCGATAAACGGATTGTAATTTGCAACCTGTGCCGTACCAAAATGAGCAGGGGAGCCTTACACCAGCATGTGTCCAGAAACATAACCTGGGCCCTGACCAACACAGTTACAGGGAAGTTCCACTTAATGAATGACACATAGACAAGTGCTTCTGCCCAGGGACGCTACATTTCCCTGACAGCACACTGGGTGAACGTTGTTGAGGCTGGGAGCGAGTCATACCCTGGGATGGCACAGGTGCTACCGACACCAAGGATTGCTGGCCCTACTTCCATACGGATTTCTGCAACCACCTACAGTAGCGGCTGCAACCCCTCCTTCTCTTTCTCCACCTCCTCCTTCCCTTCCACTGCAGAATTTGCATTTTGCAGCACCAGTCAGACTTCAGTCAGTAGCTGGAAGCAGTGTAGCACAGCAGTCAGGAAGCGGCAACAGGCCATGCTGAAGCTTATTTGCTTAGGTGACAAACAGCACACTGCCGCAGAGCTGTGGCAGGGCATAAGGTACCAGGCTGAGCTGTGGCTCTCACCAGTCAACCTACAGCCAGCCATGGTTGTGTCTGATAACGGCCGCAACTTGGTGGCGGCTTTGGAGCTGGGCAACCTCACACACATACCATGCCTGGCCCATGTCTTCAACCTAGTGGTTCAGCGGTTTCTGAAAACCTACCCCAATTTGCCTCAGCTACTAGTGAAGGTGCGCCGCCTGTGTGCCCATTTCCGAAAGTCACCTACAGCTTCAGCCAGTCTGGCAACGCTGCAGCAGCGCTTGCCAGCTCACCGACTGCTGTGCGACATGAGCACGCACTGGAACTCCACCTTCCACATGTTGGGCAGGCTTTGTGAGCAGCAGAGGGCAGTAGTGGAATACCAGCTGCAACGCGGTCGGTGCCTTTCCAGTCAGCTTCCGCTCTTCACAATCGACGAGTGGGCAATGATGTCTGACCTCTGTGAGGTTTTGTGCAACTTTGATGAATGTACACAGATGGTGAGTGGCGATAATGCAATTATTAGCATAACCATCCCACTTCTGTGTCTACTAAAAAGCTCACTGCTCACAATAAAGGCAGACGCTTTGCATGTGGAAGGGGCGGAAATGGGGGAAGACCCTACACAGGGTGATAGCCAGACCACCCTCGGTTCGTCTTCTCAGTGCGAATTGGAGGAGAAGGAGGAGGGGGAGCAGGAGATAGTTGCCACTGCTACAGAAGGTACTACCCATAGCACGTTTACACCATCTCTTCGGCGTGGATGGGTCGAAGAGGAGGAAGAGGACGAGGAGATTGAGAATCATCCTCCTGGTGAGGATAGCGAAGCCTTGTCTGTTGGGACTCTGGCACACATGGCTGACTTCATGCTATGCTGTCTTTCCTGTGACTCTCGCATTATACGCATTTTATCCAACACCGACTACTGGTTGTTCACCCTTCTCGACCCCCGCTACAAAGAGAACTTCTCAGCTCTTATTTCTCTGGTGGAGAGGACTAGCAAAATGGTGCAATACCAGAAGGCCCTTGTTGAAAAATTGCTCCAAAAATTTCCAGCTGACAACGCTGGCGGCAGAGTACGTAGTTCCTTGGCCACCCGAGGAGGGGAGACGAGGGGAACACACAGCAGTTCCATCAAAGGCAGGGCGACACTCTCCAAGGCCTGGGACAGTTTCATGACACCCTTCCAGCACCCTCACAATGATGTGCGGCCTAATGTCACAAGGAGGGAAAAGTTTTGGAAGATGGTGAAGGAGTACCTAGCTGACCGTGTCAACATCCTCAGCGATCCCTCTGTGCCTTATAATTATTGGGTGTCTAAGCTGGACACGTGGCACGAACTGGCGCTCTACGCCTGTCTGAGCGGATATTTAGTGCCGCTGGGGGCATAATTACTGATAAGCGCATTCACCTATCAGCTGACAATGCTGACAGGTTGACGCTTATCAAAATGAACAAGGCCTGGATTGCCCCTGACTTCTCTACTCCACCAGAGGAAAGCGGCTTAACATGAAGGAACCTTAAATGTGGCTTTTAGGGTGTAGTGAGTACACTATATTCCCATGTACCCCTTCCTCTTCTCGTCCTCTTCCTTCTCATCCTCCATCATATGAAACTGCTTAGGCTGCCCTCGAAGTCCACCAGCTGGGCCTGCACCATAATTTTTTAGACGGTCAGCTCACCAGCTGGGCCGGATCCATAATCTTTTACACGGTCAGCTCACCAGCTGGCCCTGCACCATAATTTTTTACACAGTCAGCTCTGCTGAGTGTCACCCATAATTTTTAACACGGTCAGCTCTGCTGAAGGTCAACCATAGTTTTTTACACACTCAGCTTTGCTGCATGTCACCCATAATTTTTAACACTGTCAGCTATGCTGCATGTCACCCATAATTTTTAACACGGTCAGCTCTGCTGCATGCATGTCAACCATAATTTTTAACATGTTCAGCTCTGCTGCATGTCAACCCAACCATAATTTTTAAGACATTCAGCTCTGCGACATGTCAACCATAATTTTAACACGTTCAGCTCTGCTGCACGTCACCCATAATTTATTACACGGTTAGCTCAGCAGCAGCACGTCACCCCTACTGTTTTTTAGTATCAACAGCAGGCCATCAATCTGAATTTTTCAACGGTGTGTCTGATGCACTCCTTTATGTGTAATAAAGGGGGTATTGGAGTGCCTGTTTCTTGTAATTTTTGTAATTTTTCACTTTGTGCATAGGCTTTATGAGTGTAGGAGTCCCACAATTATACCACAATGTGAATGAGGCCCTCCTTTATGTGATATACCATTTGTATCTGAGTGCCTCATCCGTGTAATTTTTGCCAGCACTTGTGCTTAACGTACAAGTAAATATATGTTTCCTAACAATATTTCCTCTAAAATCGATGTTGTCTTGGGTTTTGGGGGGTATTTTTGTCATTCCGTAAAAGTGGCGTAATAGTCGGACATCGTCGTTAATAGCAGCGACTTCGGTGTCCAAGATGCATCCAGACATCCTCCCCATGCTGTTTCCTAACCATTTCAGTGGTGTTTCCAACATTTTCTCATGTTTCCCTATCAACCAGACACCCTCCCCTCATCCGAGCAGGGGGTTCCCATGTCTTCTCCCATAGACTTCCATTATACTCGGGTGCTCGGCCGAGCACTCGAGCACTAGCTAGTGTTCGGCCAGAGCACCTGAGCATTGGGGTGCTCGATCATCACTACATCTCTCTCATCTCCCTCCTCACTCTCCCTCACCAACATTTCTGATCCATAAGGCCCACAATGAATCAAATACATCCATCTGATCCCGTTTGGCATATATTCCTTTTTCTAAGTATATTATTTTATTCACTTTCTACACATAATATTTTATAGTAGGTACTTGATCACTTATCCAGAATTGTGCTATAAGCTTCCTTGCCTGGTATAGTAGTCGTAGGATCGCCAATTTAATTCTTGAGGATGCCATAACAGTCCTTGAAGAACCAAGAATACAGAGAACTGGGCATTTCACAAGGGGGATACCGTAGGCCTTATGAATCAATGATAGTATTTCAGACCAATATTCCCTTATTTTTGGGCAGAGCCAAAGCATATGAAACAAATCTGCCTGAGCCAATTGACAACAAGCAGAATCATCTCTTACCCCCGCTCCATACAGCACTTTCGGAGACTTATACACCCTATGTAATATATAGATCTGAGACAACCTATTCATATGACTTAATGATAAGGACTGTATATAGCTAAGAATCTCCTTCCATTCCATATCAGATATAGGCTTTTATAGGCTTTTTTTCAGATTTACTTTTATCATTCATTTCTAGGTTTAGTGTCCCTTTAAATAAAGTATTTTCATAGCCCTATACCAGGCATGGCTGACCTGCGGCTCTCCAGCTGTTGTAAAACTACAACTCCCACCATGGCCTGCTGTAGGCTGATAGCTATAGACAGTCTGGGCATGCTGGGAGTTGTAGTTTTGCAACAGCTGGAGGGCCTCAGGTTGTCCAGCCTGTCCTATACTATTCTCCTTGCTTCATCCACTCCTGTTGTCCTGTTATACTCACACTGGGTCTGCCATCACAATGCAGTAATAGATTTCAGTGTTTTAGGTCTGTAGACACTATTGAGGTCATTTATTAAGACCGGCGTTTTAGACACTGGTCTTACTACCCCTGCTCTGTAGAGGCATCGCCACCTAATATCCTTAAATCTACGTCAGCTCCCTTGGTGGCGTAGACTTAGAAACCAAAAACTGGCATAGAAAATGATAAATGAGACGGTGCTTTCTGCACGCCGTCTTCGCCGCCCACAACATGTTGCATTTTTTAGAACTGGTGTTCGTGGCGTAGAAGGGGAAGAAGTCGCAAATTCGGCCACAAATACCTTTTGCGAGCTAATGTGCGACAGTGGCGTATATCTAATCATAAATGACCCCCTATATTTGCTGCCGTACTGATGTGTAACTAAGTCTAAACATTCCCGTGATTTTTGTGTAGATGATTAAATAAGTGTATCTACTATCCACTGGTCTTTGATGGATTTTAACTCTTTATATTTCTATTCACTCTCAGTATGCTATGCTATGTATATCTGCTCAGGAATTCCAGAACTGGAACAGTCTGATATAAATTAGAGCCGGCGAGAATTAACACAAAGTGACAAAAGAGGTTCATTCTTATGATATTGAGTCATCTGCTCCACAAATCTCCAACTGGCTTCTTGGTGGTATTGATGACTAAATGAATGTGTGTAACGCAATAATATTAATGGAAATGAAACTTGTGTTTAGTATGAGGGCAGTCCATCTGGTAAGGCAGCTGCATGGATTACACAACTATTGCAGATCTTACATGGGAACTGCTTCCCCTCACACTATATAAAACACATTTCTCTTGATTTCATCTGAACACTCTTCCCGTAAGCTGGTGGAAAGCACCTACACCAATATCATACACAGGTCTTGTAAGCACTACTATTCGATGAGAGCATTTGCTGCATTTTAATGGATAAATTATTAACTATTTACATGCAGACACATAGGAGGAGATTTATCAAAACTGGTGTAAAGTAAAACTGTCTTAGTTGCCCATAGCAAATAATCAGAATCACCTTTCATTTTTGTTTTTTTAATTTAATTTTCATCTCATTTTGACATATAAACTAAAATATAGACAAAAATTATTTGAATTGGAGAAAGTACTGAACTTACAAGTGAGAAAGCTTAAGTTAAAGGGGTTTTCTGGGTAGGTCATCAATATCAGATGTCAGACCCCCACCGATCAGCTAGTTGAAGAGAAGGTTGCGCACCGTGACAGAGAAGCCTTCCCTTCATTTTTCACCCGCTCGCCGAAGACATCGCAGCGGTGAGCAGTAGTGTTGAGCGAGCATGCTTACGCTCGGGTCCACTCGGTGTTCGGCTCGGGTCCACTCGGTGTTCGGCTCGAGTGTACTCGAGCGCAATTCTCGAGTCTCTTCCCCGCACTCTAATGTTCATTTGTATGCTAATACGTACGAATTTGTATGCTAATGCGTACACATTTTGTACACTAATGCGTACGTATTGTATGCTAATGCGTACACATTGTGTGCTAATGCGTACAAATTCAGTTAATTAGCATACTTTTACGAGTGAAAGGAGTAAAAGAGGAGAAGTCGCGATTCTGACCTTTTTCTATTAACCAGACACCCTCCCCTCTTCCAAGCGGGGGGTGTCTGGTTTAGTCCCATTGACTAACATTATGCTCGGCCAGAGCACCCGAGCATACGAGCACAGAGTGAGCAGGTGTAATTACAAGAAGCCATCCCATTCAGTTCTATGGGACGACTCCCTCCTATACATTTGTATAGCATAGGATTGGTCATCTATATTAAAATCTCAGAAAACCCCTTTAAGAAAACTTATTGTTGCTTATATGGCGCCAGCATATTCCACGGCGATATAAAGAGAGATTGCCATTATATTAATATCTCTGTATTTCTTTACCTGAAGTGACCTGATAACAATCATGTAATTTATGTTTCTACTTGTTGTGGGAGCAAGAATGCGTGTTCAAATTTTTCTTGAAGAACAGCATATAACTATGTCTGAAGAGAGGACAAGAACCAGAAATAAAAAGTGTTCTTAAAAGAAATGTATCACCTATATTTTTCTGCAAAATAAAACCTGATAGCAATACATATTCTTTGTATGTTTTTACTTTCTGATTGTACATTTTTGCATTCTATCTTCTGTGCATGATTATAGGGGCAGATAATGCTTTAAATTAAATGGATTGTACTGCCGTATGTACAGTGCCTTGGAACTTTTCAACCTTTTGCCACATTTCAGGCTTCAAACAAAAAGATAGAACATTTTAAATTTTTGGTGAAGAATCAACAACAAGTGGGTCACAATTGTGAAGTGGAGCGAAATTTATTGGATCATTTAAACTTTTTTTGTAATAATAAAACTGAAAAGTGGGGCGTGCAAAATTATTCGG
>ONZH01006353.1:0-54592 GCA_900303285.1 Rhinella marina | reverse complement strand
AAACTATTATCTGATAGTGGCCTAATAGATGCCTGGCGGCTGCTGAACCCTTCTACAAGGGACTACAACCTTTTTTTCTGCTCCGCACAACTCTTATCAGCGGCTCGATTATTTATTTATATCTGACCGCCATATCGATCTATTAAGGAAGGTCTCTATTGACACGACCACGGTGTCTGATCACGCTCCTGTCTCGGCCTCGGTATGCCTATCCACCCTTGCTCAGAAGCACTGGACATGGCGCCTTAACGAAACGTTATTGGACAATGAGAATGATCTCAGATCCATTAGCTCGAGAGCCCAGCTTTATTTTCAGGAAAACGTCTCTACTGATGTATCTCCTACAGTATGGTGGGAAGCCCATAAGGCTGTCATGAGGGGGGAGTTCATTGCCTTAGGAAGTAGGAAGAAAAAGGAGAGACAGAAACGCATTGACTCCCTACTTGCACAAATAGCCACCATTGAATCACTCCATAAGAGATCTGGTGCACTGCAAGCGAGGGACGGGCTGCTGGGGCTGAGGCGGGAGCTGAAGGATTACCTTAATATATGCAACGCTAGGGCGTATCAATATGCCAAGTTTTGTCATTATTCTCATGGGGATAAAGGCACCAAGCTAATGGCGAGGCTTATAAAACAAAGACAAGATGTGGCTTATATCTCCTCTATTAAGCAACAACATGGCTCTCTAGCAGTAGCCACTAGTGACATTGCGACAGCTTTTTGTGACTTCTATAGAGATTTATACAACTTGGAGGCTCTGGCCGGTACCACTGATGTGTCTCGCTCCTCTGCTATTGATGAGTTTCTACAAAAACTTCATCTTCCCACTTTATCGGGGGCAGAAGCAGAACAGCTACTTCAGCCTATCACTGAGGATGAGGTGCGGCGGATCCTCCAATCTATGCCTCTAGGTAAAAGCCCAGGTCCGGACGGCCTACCAGTAGGCTATTATAAAAAGCTCATGCCTGTACTTCTTCCTTGGTTCACTAAATGGTGCACAGCGCTCTTCTCGGGGTCCACACTTCCCAAACAATCTCTTGAAGCCATAATTACCATCCTACCGAAAGAGGGTAAAGATCCACAGCAATGTGGAAGTTATAGGCCTATATCACTGCTGAATGTGGACGTTAAAGTCTGGGCAAAATTGTTAGCGAAACGGCTTAGCCCCTTTCTGCCTTCTCTCATACACCCTGATCAAGCAGGTTTTACACCAGGTAGAGAGGGAAACCATAATTCTTGTAGATTACTTACTTCCATACAATTGGCTAAGAGAGACAGGAAACCCTTGGTTCTTTTAAGTGTGGACGCCGAGAAGGCCTTTGATAGGGTCAGCTGGCTCTTCTTGCAGAGGACGCTGGAACAGTTCGGTATACCTGTGGCTTTTATCAAGGCTGTCATGTCCCTTTACTCTGCCCCTAGTGCAAGGGTTCAGGTTAATGGTACTCTATCACCATCCTTTGAGATAACCAACGGTACTAGGCAGGGGTGCCCCCTTTCCCCAACCCTCTTTATTTTTGTCATGGAGACTCTTCTCCAAGCCATTAGGGAACATCCCGATATTGAAGGTATTGAGGTATCAGCAGAGGGACCTACCCATATTAATGTCGCTTTTGCGGATGATCTTCTGATCATGGTTACGAACCCTGAGAAAGCTTTCCCCCATTTGCTCGATCTATTTCACCACTATGGCCAACTATCTAATTTCAAAGCTAACCACTCTAAAACAGAGGCAATGAACATATCTGCTCCCCCCACACTGATCAGAAACTTACAAGCCTCTACTCCCTTCTCCTGGCAAACGTCTCATGTCACTTATCTGGGGGTTAAGATCCCTGCCAACTTAGAGCATCTATACACACTGAACTATACTCCACTGTTAAAGTCTGTCCAGTCTCAGCTGGAGTCTCTCAGGATTCCATTTGTCTCATGGATGGGGAGGAAGAACCTCATTAAAACCTTTATAATGCCCAAATTTCTCTACACTTTACAAATGTTGCCGATCTACTTACCTGCTTCCTACTTCACCAAAGTTAGGCAGCTGTTATCTACATTTTTATGGTCTGGTAAAAAATCCAGGATCTCATATGAGAAGCTTATTCTGAGGAAGGAGCAGGGGGGCTTTAGGTTTCCAGACTTAGAAACTTACTATAAAGCTATACACCTGAAAAGGTGGCTCCAGACTTTAGTTCCTAGGTTCGGGATTCATGGAACCAGGGGGGAATTAAGACTCATTATGGCTGGTCTGTGGGGGGTCAACCCGCATATGTACCCGTCTATGGTAGATAACCCTCTCATCAAGGGCATGTTATCAGTCCTTAAACAATTGAATAAGGGTCATATACTTCTAAATGAGAGACCCCTGCAAATGCCGGCAACACTTATACCATTCTTGGTTAGGGATAGAGTAACAGAGGTGTCCGGAATCTGGTCTAGACTGAAGGACTGGACCCTGGGAGATTTCTTGGAAGCTCTCCCTTCCTCTGAGAGTTTTTGTGATAGCCCTATAGCCTTACTGGCCAAGGGGAACTTTCTGGAGTTGTCTGACCTACAAGCTGCGTGTAAAGTACTCAGGGATGGTACACACAACATCCAGACCATATCCTGGTTTGAGAAATTGGTCTGTGGAGACAAAATGCCCCCAAAGGTCATCTCGCTACTATATAACTCCTTGCTCACCAGAGAGAATGGGCAGGCTCCTCCTTATTTGCAGATTTGGGGGGAGGAATTAGATATCACCTTTTCTGAGATTGAAGTACATAAGATACACAGCAATTCGCATGGGTTTTCTAAATGTGTGAGAGTACAAGAACATTCTTACAAGGTGATGACTCAGTGGTACAAAACTCCGAAACTATTGCACTCTAGAGGCTTACAGACCGATAACAAATGTTGGCGTTGTAGGAAGGAGGAGGGTTCTCTGAGTCACATCTTTTGGTTCTGCACAAAAATGCAACCTTATTGGTCTGCTGTAATCGACATTGTGAACAAAGTGGTTGCCAAACCAGTAGTCCTCACTCCAGTAATGGTCCTTCTGTGGTTAGATTCTGGGTCTTGGACCCCTTCCAAAAAAGATCTAGCAACACATCTGATTCAAGCTGCTAGACTGCTCATTCCTTTCAGATGGTTGAGTGCCGACCCACCAACAATAGACCAGTGGAAAATTAAGGTGGATCAGATATGTAGGATGGAGGAGTTGGCGAGTTGGGAGGAGAGGACTCACTATAAGTTTGAGAGGTTGTGGGGTCCCTGGAGGATGTTCAGAAGAAGTGACAGTCATGATTAATCAGAAATGTCTGCCTTAGATCTCAATGCACTTTGTCAATCTGGAGGCACCACCTGAGAGGCCCAACTACCCCTTCCCTACCCTTACCCTTTCCATTTACATTTTTGTTTTAAACATTTACTATTTTGCAACAGTGACTTGATTGTATTCTCACCCTGTTTTACTCAGTACCAGCCAGGAACTGTATATTGTGAATCTTGCTTTTCTGTTATGATGCCTGAAGACTCTAATTTAGAGGCACGGGGTGTTTCCATGCCTATATGTGTCTTACGAGACTGCTGTATCACTGTTGATTTCTTTCTTTTTCAATAAAAAGAAAATTGTCGAAGAATATAACTACTATAATACTGCCCCTATGTATAAGAATATAACTACTATAATACTGCCCCTATGTATAAGAATATAACTACAATAATACTGCCCCTATGTATAAGAATATAACTGCTATAATACTGTATCCTGTGTATAAGAATATAACTACTATAATACTGCCCCTATGTACAAGAATATAACTACTACAATACTACCACTATGTACAAGAATATAACTATTATAATACTGTCCCTATGTACAAGAATATAACTACTAGAATACTGCCTCCTATGTACAAGAATATAACTACTATAATACTGCCTCCTATGTACAAGAATATAACTACTAGAATACTGCCTCTATGTACAAGAATATAACTACTACAATACTGCCTCTATGTACAAGAATATAACTACTATAATACTGCCTCCTATGTACAAGAATATAACTACTATAATACTGCCTCCTATGTATAAGAATATAACTACTATAATACTTCCCTGGTGTACAACAATATAATTACTGTAACAATGCTCCCTGTTGGTTTTTACCTAGGAGTTACAAAATCACATGGATAAGATCTCGGAGATGACGGCTGTGATGAAACGAGCTATTGAAGTTGATGAACAGTTTGGTAACCAGGATTATGACCGGATCTTGAAGCTTGAGGTGAGAAGCAGTTTAGCTGAAATTTGCTCACTTCGTTCCTCCATGTTGTTTATTTTCTGTAACGTTATCACTTTAAATTATCTCCATTCCTTGGCAGCAAGAGAACCGGGGTTTACGGGAAATCCTGCAGATCACTCGGGAGTCGTTCCTCAACCTCAGGAAAGAAGAGGCGCAGGAGAACCCATCTCTGTCTGTCTTAGTCCACAACAGTGATCATAGTTTAAGGAAAAGCTGAGCATCCAAAGCAAGCCGAATCACAGGAACCAGATTTTCAGTGGAGTCTCTTGCCCCCTAGTGGTACACTGGAGAACTGACATTTTATCTGCTAAGAGACCACCCATGGTAGAGTAATGACGGTACACCAGCGAGAGATGTTATTTTCCGACTCCCACAAGATGGCGCCTTTTATTTATAGGGCATTGTATAGGAACAAGTATTTTACTTTGAAACTTGAAAACCCTAAAGTGCTATTTTTTAATTCTAAATATTTTTGAGACGCCTGAAACATTTGTGATTTCCCCCCCCCCCCCCCCCCGCATGAATGTGTCTCAGGAGCCGCAAGATGATCATCACATTCCTTAATTACTTAGTATATAAGTATTAGTGCCCGTGTCATATGCAGTTACAGCTGCCATTACGTTGGGTTGATGGGTAAGATGGAGAATCCCGATCAAGAGCATTTCCTCCTTAAAATTTAAAGAGATTGTCCAGGGAACTGTAATTGGATGTCATTCAGCTTTCCCTGAAACAGATGTAACTAAAGCTGTAAAGTGGTTATATAGATTACAGAACCCATTTTTATATGTTAGGGAACTCTGATTCAATGGGGGGGGTGACCTTGTATTCAGGATCCTTTCTTTTGAAGACCGGTTCTTATGAGCAGCTCTCACTTTAGAGGACCCGTCCTGTGCTACATTACACAAACCGCCTGTTGATATGAATGGGAATTGTGTAATGCTTCATTTCTCCTGTGGGGGCACTGTAGGGAAATTACTCACTAGATATTTTACCCATAGTGTACAGCTGGTGACTGGCAGTCCTCGCAGGACAACACTGTGTGATCACTTTATGGTCAAGGGACTCCTCCTATAATGGGGATTGTGAAGCTTGAACGATTCCAAGGATAACACCGGGGCTTTTTTCCCTCTTGGTTGCCTGTATTCTTCAGCTTTCACCATGGTACCACTGGCCTCCAAGGAAGGTGTAATATTTTTTTATACATAGTGTACAGCTGGTGACTGGCGGTCCTCGCAGGACGACACTGTGTGATCACTTTATGGTCAAGGGACCCCTCCTATAAATGGGGATTGTGAAGCCTGAACGATTCCAAGGATAACACCGGGGCTTTTTTCCCCTCTTGGTCGCCTGTATTCTTCAGCTTTCACCATGGTACCACTCGCCTCCAAGGAAGGTGTAATATTTTTTTATGGTTCATAAAGGATGGGAGTAGCCGTGGAGTCGTCATTCCCGTTGTGTACGAGTATCTTGTGGTGTGACTTGTGTCTGCAGATGCCTCTATTTATGTACAAAGATTCACTATGTAGTCGATACGTTAAATATATACATTGGTTATCTGTACGCCACTGTAGCCTTGCTGCCGGAGAACTATTTAAAGAGGACCTTTCACCACTCCTGACATGCCTGTTTTAATAGCTTCATGCATTCCCCATGTAATAACAATTCTGGAGCATCTATTCTTATGGCTGTATGTTGTATTATTCCTTTATTATTTCTACTAGAAGTTATAAATGAATTGCTAGCAGTCTGCAGTAAGGGTACAGAGGGGTGGTAACCAGTTGGGGGTGTGTACCTGCACAGTCTCACTCTATCCAATCAGTGCTGCCATTTTCAGACTGTGCAGGTACACACCTCCAACTGGTTACCTCCCCTCTGTACCCTTACTGCAGACTGCTAGCAATTCATTCATACCAACATAGAGACATAAGAATAGATGTTCCAGAATTGTTATATGGGGAAAGCATGAAGCTATTAATACACATATGTCAGGAGTGGTGACAGGTCCTCTTTAAATGTAGAGTTCCCCTTTGTGATTAAAGGGATTATATTAACATGGCATTATTTATTTTGTATTAAATCCAGAAAAAAGCACCACTCTTGTCAGTGGGCTCCGCATGCTATTGCAGCTCAGGGCAGTGACTGGATAAGTGTTGTTACCCCAACCAATCTACAGCAGAGGCTGCTGGGAACTTCCACAGTGTGTATGAATGATGCAGCACAGGGGCACCTGGACGTCTCCCAAAATAGCAGGTCTGCTGTACGTAGTTGATTTGCCTGCCTTTAGTGACCCTGAAAGGGGTTATCCCAGAAAATCGCCTATCCATAGATTGTGAGGTCACTTGAGGGTTCAACCTTTAGGAGCCTGGAAAGCTGGAGCTGCATCCACATATCTTTACTGGAGAGAAATGCATATATTTCCTATCAATTAAATTGCTTCTTCCAGCTAACCTGTGGAAAGAAGATTTTATAATCTATACTTACCCTCCGCAGCGGTGGCATTTGCTTAATCTTTGTCACAGTCACATGTAGGGTTGCATCGGCTATCGAATTATCGATAACCAATCGATGCTTTTGTACCCGGATCGATTCAATAATTTACCGATACTAGGCTTTTTGTGTTTTTTGTTTTTTTTGGAGTGGTATTGAATGATATCAAAATTGGTATCGTGACAACACTAGTCACATGACCTTTTCTCCTTTTTCTGGGTTTCCAGTACGATCCTGTCCACGGTACTGTTTTCTTGGCTTCAGCAGTAGACATACTGTCACGGTTTATTGCACAATGCAGACTGAAGGGCTTGTCTATTTTCTCCACACCTGCGCAGTAGTATGATACCACTGTACATGTGCCAGGACCTTTTCAGAGGACATCATTACTCATTTGAAGGCTTCGGTGTGAAGCCTGTATTTGGCATTTTAGAAATGAAGGGGCTGACATCTTGGTTCACTGCTGCCCAGAAGGCTTGTATGAGAAGCCTGTACTCTGCAGTATGCCCATTGTATGAGTGTAATACACTGTTGAGTCACATTCTAATGACCACCAGCCAGTATTGACTCAATAAGGTCCTGGTAGGTTGTCACAGGTATTTGGAGCCATGCTGACTGCAGTGCAACCCACAGCTACTGGAGGAGCCATAGACCGAACATGAGGATCATGGTGGTCCCAGAGATGATCAATCTGGGGAATTAGGAGGCCAGGGTAATACATGGGGTCTGGGTCATGCTCTTGCAACCAGTTTTTGAAATTTCTGTGTGACATGTTGTGCAGGAAGATCCCATTTTCCCCAGGGATGACAATCAGCATGTATGGGTGTACATGATCTGAAAGGATGGATTCATTCCCAAACTGGTTGAGAATGCCCTCCACATGGATGCGTGGCCCAGACAATGCCACAAAAACACTATCCTGACCATAATGCTTCCGCCACCAGCTTGTGTTCTTCCAGTAATGGTTACAGGGTGTTTGTTCTCTGATGTTTCTCTCTTGACACAACAATGTCCATCCATTCGATGAAGCCGAAAACGTGACAAGTTAATTAGAGTTGCAGCGACCATCCATCTGCTACAGAGCTCCATAAACAGTAAGGGCTCATGTGCTGGCCGTGCCCGTATTGTGGCCTGCAAACAGCGAGTCCACAGTATACAGGCTCCAGCCGTTTTTGCACCGCATCACGGATGCAGACCCATTCACGTGAATGAATCCAAAAGTTCTGGTGTGTAACAGAGGCACGGAACCCCACGGAAGTACTACAGAGTTAGTTAGCTGTGTTAGGGCTCCAATCTGGAGTGTTTATGGCTTTTTGATCACTTTTTATTCTAATTATAGAATTATAATTCTTTGGGAGGTAAATAGACAAAAAAAAGAAAATTGGCCATTAATTTTTTTATTTTTTTTCCCCCCATGATGATTCTTGTCCGGCCAAATCCCGACATTTAAAGCAGCCAGATCACCATGGGACCTCATTATAGTAAATGGGGATCCGACTGTGAAATGGAGAATACAGCAGACTGTTACGATCTTCTTAACAGAGATGTGAATGTGGCGGTTTGCCATGTGGCTACTTTCACTCTAGCGTTATTGCTAGATCCGCAGGGTTCAGCAACAACGCTTCCGTTACTGATAACACAACCATCTGTTATGAACGGATCTGGTTGTATTATCTTTAACATATCCAAGACGGATCTGTCAATGGAGGACGGATCAGCTTTCTATTGTGTCAGATAAAATGGATCCGTCCCCATTGACTTGCATTGTGGGTCATGCCAGATCCGTCTTGCTCCAGATCCCAGGACGGAAAGAAAACCTCAGTTTGTTGCGGTTTACTCTCCGGTATGAGAACGGAATGCATTTTGAAGCACTCCGTTCTGCTCAGTTACATTTTGTCCCCATTGACAATGAACAAGGAGAAAACTAAAGCGTTTTCCTCCGGTATGGAGATCCTATGATGGATCTCAATACCGAAAAATAGAAACGCTAGTGTGAAAGTAGCCTTAGATGGCAGAGAATGTCCTGTGTGGAGGACTTTTTCTCCAGTGTAAAATAAGAGCTGACAAAACGGACACAAACTGATCATAAGAGGTTCAAGATAACAGATCCGTTTTTTGGTTTCAAATTTTTCTGTTCTTCTGATGGATCAGAATAACGGAAAACAAAACAGTGATGCAGATGTGCCTTGAGAGTTGTGAATATTTCTCCCCTCGTCAGGCTGGATTCACACAGATGACTTTACAATACACAGTAAAATCCATATGTTTGTGTAGGACACAAACCTGCAACTGCCAGACAATTGTCTCCAGGTCCATGAGACACAGACCAGAATAAGGCAGGGCCAGAGATTTTTTTTTTCCAGACTCCAGGTCCATGTGGAAGAAAGTACCATTTACTTCTATGAGTGGACACGTGTCTGTGCTCATTGCCATCCCTCATGTAAGTGAAGCGGGCGACAACTGCTCTGCGCTCATTTCAGGCATGGGAATATGGTTGTTAGTCTTACTTTTTTTCCTTTTAGGTTTACCTCAAATGGCCCCTTAGGAATAATAACACCACCACTAAATACTTTATTATAAAAATATTTAAAAAAAAAAAAAACCCACACAAGTTTGCAAAGTGACACTTTACTTCTGGAAATCATGTTTAGTCATTTTTTCAGTGGATAATTTTTCTTACAAAATTCAAAATATGAAAAACACAGAGGAGAAGTGGTTATCATGAGGTGAGTGATGTGCAAGCCCTGAGAGAAGCATCCATGACAGGTAGTATAAAGCAGACATTATACAGAGGGGAAGGGGCAGTAATACTGCAGACACTGGTCACGTTCACACTGCTATATGAGTGGGTAATCAAGCAGAACACAAACCAGAAATATGGCTGTGTGGACCCTAAGGGGCTGTTGACAGCAGAATTTGGTGTAGATTGCAGACCAAAAAGAACCCGTGGCACAAAAGGTAGGCACGTGAATTTCAGCACAGCCTCCCATTGAAAACAATGGAGGGTGATTTATGGGCTCTGTTTTGTGAATCTGCGGCAAATTCTACTGTCCCAAAGAGCGTAGTGTGAGCAATCCCTAACAAAGCTGCCTTTGTTCAAGAATACTGGTCTTCAACCTGTGGCTCTCCAACTGTTGCAAAACCACAACTTCCAGCATGTCAGGGCATGCTGGGAGTTGTAGTTTTGCATCAGCGTAGAACCCACTGGTTGAGCACCACTATTCTAGGAGGTACAGCAGAACCCCACCTGTTTGACCCACAATTCCTTGCTGTCAAGCTACACATTAAGTGAGTGGTTGTACCATAACTTAAAGGGGAGCTCCCGTATTTTATAAATGTTGCTCCCACCTCCTATTATATATTTATTTGGTTCCCCAAAATCTGATCTTGGGGTTCCAGGCAGTACAGATAGTGGGGGTTATATAGATCTCATCCACAGCTTCTAGGAAGGCTGGGTGACAACCAACAAAGCTCCAAGAGGGGTTGTCACTCTACTTTTACGGGTTCCGACCTAGATGTGCAGGAGTATGGAACCTGACCATGCATAACTAGCCAGATATGCCATTAAGGGGTCGGAGCTAAATGCAGTTTACAGTCCTTCTCCCAGATAAAAATACAACCAAGCACCCATGACCAGACTGTTGCCAATCTCACTGAAGGACAAGGCTATATAATTATTGTTTTTTATTAACTGAACATTTTACAATTTCCTGGAGAGCCCCTTTAATAACTTTTTTAAAGGTACAGTGCCACCATAGTGGCCTAGGAGCCCATAGTGTTTCCAAGTCTGTATCTCACAACATAAGCTCTGGTATATAAAACTCTCATAGGAATAAATGTATAACAGTGGAGGAATGTCTCGAGGTGAAACTATAACCATCCCAATCAGTGCACTATGACATCATTTAAAGAGGTACTCCACCTATTTTTAGCTGATTAATAATGGAGGCAGAGAGACGAGAAGGAAAGCCACAACATGGCTGCTGCCAGGCTGTATCTCCATCCCTGCCCAGCACAGAGACAAATTAGTTGCTATGGATACACTACAAAAGTCCACAGCAACCAACTGGTATCTGATACTAACTGGTAGTAAGGAATCTAAATAATAGTGCTCACCACAAGTGTTTATTCATTTCTCACCGCCATATTAATCAGATTTTTTTGAGGAGAACCTCTTAAAATACACCCCTTGGGTTGGAGTCATTTCAAGCAGCTAATAGCCCCAGTGAAAGTAGATCAGTAGCTTGTGGGAAGATGCCACCTGCTTGCTAGTGGTTTTCCGTTTCTGCAGCCGAGGCTACAACCCCAACATAATACTGACTCTTGCCTTCCAGGCAGTCCTAGGTAAGCAGGTATGTGTTATACTGCACAATGGCACACCCCACGGCAGGTTTACATACCATCATCCTGCCACTGGCCTGATAACTCCAGGTTAGCTACAAAAGCAGGGGTGTCCTCTCTCCCAGTGATGGTTCCTTGCGGAAGAAATCTCTTAACCAAGCCAGGTTGGCCAGGAGACGATCCTTGAAGGGAGGCGTGTGATAACTAGGATCCAGGATGTTCGTGATCCGTCGCTCACGGTCGCGTTTCCATATCAAATAGGGGGTCGGTGGAAAAGCCGGCCTCTCCCTTTCCCTGTAGAACTGGGTCGTCATCCCGCAGACTATCAGGACCACCCAGACCGCAATAATAATGAAGTCTGTGGAGACGAAAGGAAAATGTTAATGCTGTAGAGAGTGGGATTTTTAAAAATGTGTTTTGCAGGAACTAAATTTGTAGCTAGATCAGTCTATCATTAATTTTATTTCATGTTTTCACCTCATGGTTGCTGTAAAAACAGCTCTAGCAGACCATAGTTCCTGGCTGAGGTTTCCTCCAGGTGCAGTGCCTGTCCTGACATGATTCCACATGGCAAAATGAAGACAAGCAACACAACTGGGGAAACGGTCTAAGATCCTCCAGATTTACATGACCAATAAGTCATACCTGGACGCTCATCATTAAAGGGGAAGTCTACTTTGGCTGAACTGCCCGTAATGTTAGGTCTGGGGGCTGGATATCAAAGTACATCTCTCTTACCATTTTTCTGGAATGGCACACTGCTGTAGGCTGTGCTGAAGTCCCTGTTTAGCGCCCTCTTGAGGACATTTAAAGTAATGTAGCTGAGACTGGTGTATAGGTAACTGTCAATCGCCAATACCACCGTATAGGAACCAACCACGCTGCAGCTCAAAATATTCAGCTATCAGGGAGGAAAAGAGTGTGATTAGTTATCATGACCACAACCAGTACGGTCATTTCTCAATAGTCAGCATTGGCTACAGCCACACGAAAAAGTAGTTCTAAAATCCATTTTCATATATACCATGATTTATTTAAATGGCTACAAAGATTGTGTCTCTCTCTCTGGAAGACCCAACTTATTTCAACAAGAAATGTGTAATGCATCATCTGTCCTGAGGGGGTGCTGCAGGGAAACTGAACAATCACCGCTGACCATTAGAGGGCACTCTGGGACCAAATCATTGTCAAGAAAGAAAAGGAACTGGGGCTAGTCGAGAACCTTTTTCACATAAATGCTATTCATATTCAGCAGTAAACTGAGTACAGTGCGGGTTAAAAGCAAGACAATTGTTTTTCTAGATGCAACGTTATCCTCATTGAATGATATGAGCAGCATTGACATGCAAAACGTCATACAAAAAAAATGCAGAAACTACAGAGGTCACCAGAGATCAGACTACAGCACATATTGTAAGATACAAGTGTTTGGGGAGCTGGGTTCCATTATAAGCTATGGACACCTTTGGATGCAATTTTACTGAATTTTACTCATTTTGAGCTAAAATATTTTCTTTCAATTCGTCTTTGTTAAAAACGTTCAACAGTTTTTCCTCTACAGTTCAGTGCATCTACAGAGTATTGGTCTCTGCCTAAGGCTACATTCACAAAACCATTTCCGTTTGGCAGTCCTTAAACTGTGGATACCGGCATGCCGCACTTTTTGGGGGCCCACTGTCAAAATACCTATTCTTGTCCGCAAAACGGACAAGAATAGGACATGTTCTATCAGCCCTATAGAAATGAATAGGTCTGCGTGTGATCCGAAAAAAAAAAAAAAAAAAAAAAAAAAAAAAAAAAAAGAGGATCAGATGCGGGCTGAAAATACAGTTGTGTGAATGACGCATCACACTGAATCCATAAGGAAGCTTCTCTGATGGCGGCTCACTCTGTAGCACTTATCTCTGAACTACTGAAAGCTCTGAACTCCTAACATTCATTTAAAGAGGTTGTGTCAGTTCAGTAAGTAGCATTTATCATGTAGAGAACGTTAATACAAGGCACTTACTAATGTATTGTTATTATCCATATTGCTTCTTTTCATTTTTCCATTAGATTATACACTGCTCGTTTCCATGGTTACGACCACCCTGCAATCAATTAGTGGTGGTTGTGCTTGCACAATATAGGAAAAAGCACAGGCCTATGTGCACTCCCATGGTCCCGGCCACCAGAGAGGCGGACTCTTTTTCCTATAGTCAGGGGCGTAACTACCATAGCGGCAGACCATGAGACTGCTATGGGGCCCAGGGCAAGAGGGGTCCAGTCTTAGTTGGGATTACCTCCTCTTCTACTGGAGGTGAAAACTCTAACAAAATTAGGTGAAAAGATCTAAAGATCTAACAATCTCATGTCCCCTTAATATAAGTATAAAAAAAATTGTTTAAAAAAAAAAAAAAAAAAACATTCCAAACAATCCTTTTCACAATAAAAAAAAAAAAATATATCATCTGCACTGCCGCACCCTAAAATGCCAATACTATTAAAATGTAAACTTTATCCTGTACACTGAACAGTGTAACAGAAAAAAAAAAAATGGCTGGTTCGCTTCATCCCCCCCCCCCCCCAAAAAAATAAATAAATAAATAAATAAATAAATAAATAAAAATGCAACGCAATTTTGTTTCCTGCTCCTCAATACATCGTATGCCACATTAAATGGTGCCATTACAAAGTACAACTAGTCCCACAAAACACAAGCCCTCACATCATGACTATGTGAACGCAAATATGGGGTCTTGAAGGGGTTAACAGTTATGTGATTTAAGGGGCCTGTCCCCTTTTCCAATCAGGGAAACACAAAGCAAAATACTCACTACTTTTGGGAATGGGAGCAGGAACGCAGGTACTATTAAGGCGATACAGGTGAAGGTCAACCAGAATATGCTGTCATTCCGGAATGTGGAATAATCTCCTATAGGAAGAATCACACAGGTTGTCACTTTAAAAGACTTAACAGTGCCCACTTAGAGTCGCCGTCTGGGAGTGGGGCAGATATTGTACTATACAGAAAATATGAAGAATGCTGCATCTGAAGTAATAAAGCTCTCAGTTAGGCCCCATTCACACGAACGTATTTTTGCGGGCCGCATTATTGCGGACCCGCAAAAATAAGGGGGCCGCCCGGCGTGTGTTCCGCACGCTCGGAACACACGCCAGGCGGCCCCATTCAAAATGCCTATACTTGTCCCTGCGCACGGACAAGTATAGGACATGCTTCAAAGGAGCCGCGGCACAGAGCTAGCTCCGTGCGGCGGCTCCCGGCCCCATAGAGGTGAATGGGGTCGCAACTATTCTGCAATTTTGCAGAATAGATGCGGCCCCATTCACACGGTTGTGTGAGTGGGGCCTTATTCTGTACAGGACTTGTAATGTTTACAAGGCAAGCAGCTGAATGTGGGCAGGACTGCAGCGCTGCTCCTGCTGTATAGTGCAAATCTAAATCAGTGATACCAATGGGGTTGGAAGGCTGCTTATACCAGCATTATTGACATCAATGGCACCTCTCAATAACAGCCATGTTGGAATAGGGGGACACATCTAACTGGAATTTCTCTTAAAGGGCATGTATAATTTTGCAACTATGTCTTTTACGGTTTTAATGCATCTAATACAAATAAAAAAAAAAAAATTAAGAAGCTTTGCAAATGGTCTTCTGTATACAGCTTCTATGCAGGACTATATGTTTCCATGGTTATAAATAGCGTTGAGCAAACTTGCGATTTGCAAGTTTGCCGTTCGGGTTATTTAAGAATTCCGTAATGGATTCCGTTACCACAGATTACCGAATCCTTAGATAAACCGAACGTCGAACTTGCAAATCACAAGTTCGCTCAACACTAGTTATAAACACTACACTATTAATAACCCATGCATAGTCTGATCCTGCAGTCACTTGTTCTCCTTCTTGGTAACAAAAAGTAACACCTGACTACAGGTTCACACTGCGTAGTCTGTTACCTAGGAGACACAACAAAATCTAACTAGACAGAGTGCAAAGCAAAACAAGGATTGCATATATATTACAAATAAATATTTTTTTAAACTTTATACTTTACCTATTGGGGTGAAAAATACAATGGCTGCCACGAGGAACCCCAGCACCAGCCCCACCAGTAGTACACAGAGGTAAATGCATCCATATCTCCACCAGTAACCAACCAGCAAGAGCCCCCCAAAGACACCGGTCAATGCAGTCAGTAACATACGAGCTGTGAAGAAAAAACGCGCCAGAAGGTGAAAGATGTGCTCTGTATGACGCATCCTTAATGACATTAGGTCACAGATACCACCTCATATTTCACACTCTACAGTAGGGAGGTGGAAGGAGGCGGAGCCTCTGTGTAACGGGTTGACAGAAACAGCAACTAATATGGCTGATAAAGGCATATTTGCCAAATCTCCTAAAACGTCCATTAGGCTCCTGAAAAGAGGAGAAAGCCCTCCGAAAGAATCTCTCCATGTACTGTAAATGTATGTCATGCTGGGATTACCCCAGCCCCTAAAGTGCATTGGAGGGGGTGACAAAAGGGCAGAGCAATGCACAAAAGGGACACACTTGCATGTCCACACTTGGAAAATCATCAAATTTCAAATGTTAGCAAGTACGGATAACAGTAATTTTCAGATATCTACTGGCATGTGATGGACTGCCACCAGAAGTGAATGAGGGATGGATGAGGGAGGTGCCTCTCATGACTGGGTGTTAGAAGAGCAAATTAGGTTGACTATAGTAACTACAGCTACTGCCCCACCATAAGACGAACTCCAGGAAATGCAAAGGGTAGGGGGGAAGGGGATAGCATCTGCGTGGCAAGGTGACAGCAGCCCCGCTAAGAGCTTCAACTCTCAGCTACCTTCTCTCCCTGTGATTGACTGCCAGAGGAAGGAGCCTCTGTGTGACCAGTGACCAAAAAAACAGCTCCATAAGAGCCAATATGGCTGATCACGGCATCCGTCAGACTTTCTGTCCAAGAACTTAATGGCCGATTAGAACTCAAGGTGCTTAATGTAGCCAACGATATATCTTACATGCAATCTACTGACCTTAGCAACATGGAAACATAGGGGAAAAAAAGAAATTCTTACCGTCGTGGTTAAGATGTGTAACTTTTGTGAGAAGAACGAACATGAAAAATCCAAAGATTATAAACCCCACGGAGAAGAAATCTAAATAGAAAATACACTGATCAGTATCACAAATGATGAAAGCCACCCTGATATCAGAAATGATGAAAGCACATGAGGGGTGTAATACAGAAATAGGGGATTAAAAACTCACCAATCTTAAGAAAGCGGTGCCCGAAGAAGCAGATGAAAAGACCAAAGATGCCGCAGAATGTGAAAAAAACTTTGGTTGATACTTTACCTGTAAAAGGAAGAGAATATTACTATAATGTCTGTCTGGGGGAGCAGGATTAGGGGCCGTACTGTAACCATCTGCAGCCCTGTCCTAGTGACCATCACCCTTTACAAGAATCTCACTGCTCTCTTCAGACTCTGATGGTTCCTTACCCAGGGTAGCGCAGTTGTCCATTGCTGAAGTGAAGTTGCAGGCGTATGTATGGACTGGCACGTAGGCTGCAGAGGTGTTCAGGACGGGATCTCGGACAACCACATTGTAAATGACACCTTGTCCGGGGACAGAAGAGAAGGACATGGTGGTTCTGTCACTGGAGGTCAGAGTGGCCAGCTGGGAAAATCAGACACACTCCATTAAGACACATGCAGCAGCAGAATTGTTTCACTGTCCTCCATCAGGGACCTTAGAATTAACCATCTGACTGCACTGGAGCACCAGGAATCTCAAAATCAACTAGTTCACTGCCATAGATTACCAGGGATTTTAAGATTAACTCTTCCACTGTCCTATACCACAAAGAATTTTAAAAGAAACCATTTCTCTGGAAAAAAGAAAAAAACATTAGGAATACTGGCATTAACCACTTGTCTGCCCTGGACTTCCAGGGATTCACACACTAACCCTATATCTGCTTAGACAGCCAGGGGCAATAACTCCTTTTCTAGCCTAGGCCATCAGGGATTAACTCTTTGTCTGCTCTATACCACAGGGATCCTTACAATAAACTATACTATGATAAAGAACACCAGAGATACAGACCCTAACCCCTTCACTGCACATGATCAGTAGGGTTACAGACACTAAAGGGAGTCTGTCATTAGTTCCGAACATACTAAACTGCTGACAGCTCTATGTAGGGTCTAAAGAGGGCAGTACAAACATGGAGCTATTTATTATCAGGAGTAGTGAGGATATGATCTTTTATTCTGTCAGATTCTGTTCCTTAAAGGGGTCTTGCCATCACAGACAATGGGTCATCTCGCTAGGATATGTTCCCATTGTCTTATAGGTGCGAGTCCCACCTGCAAATACACGGAGAACGGGGCAGAGAAAGTAGTGGAGTACGCATGCGCAGCCACCCTCCATTCATTTCTATGGAGCCGCGGAAAATAGCTGAGCCGGCCCCATAGAAATGAATGGGAGCAGCGGCTGCGCATGCGCGGTGCGCCCCAATTCACTTGTATGGGAGTGGCAGGGAGCAGTAATTGGTGGTGGCTGGCCCCCGGGGTCCTCCAGCCACAACTCTCCCCAATCCGTTCTCGTTGTAGGTGGGACCTGCACCTATCAGACAATCCTAGCAATATGCCCCCATTGTCTGTGATGGGAATACCCCTTTAAGTGGAGGTGGAGCTTCTCTGTAAAGTGCTCTCTGTATTGAGCTGCTTCTTCTTCTTTGAGTGACAGCTGTAGTGATCTCCTGATGGGGTACAGAACACTTGACAGTGATGCTCCATCTCCAGGGCACTTAAAGGGGTATTCCCATCACAGACAATGGGGTCATATCGCTAGGAGTTGGGACCTGCACCTACAACAAGAATGGAGCGGGGAGAGTTATGGCTGGAGGACTCTGGGTTTCCAACACCAAGCACTGCTCCCATAGAAGTGAATGGACTTGCACCGCCAGCGATCGGCTATTTTCGGTGGCCCCTCAACTTTCCCTGCTCCGTTCTCCACGTAGGTGCAGGTCCCAGAGGTGGGACCCACAACTATCAGAAAATGGGGGCATATCCTAGCGATATGCCCTCATCGTTTATGATGGGAACTGGCAAAATAAAACTTCATATTCACACTACACTGGACAATAAAGAAGTTCCACCTCCACTTAAGGAGCACAATCTGGCAGAATAAAAGATCATATCCTCACTACTCCTGATAATAAAAAGCTCCATGTTTGTATTGCTCTCCTTAGCTCCTACCTAGTGCTATCAGCAGTTTAACACGGTCTAAACAGATTCTCCTGAACCCCTGCTCTGCCCTAGACCTCAGGGATGTTACTACAAATCAGTTACTATTCTAGTTAATTATGACTAATTATCTGGCCCTGTACAGCAATAATTAGAGAGAACAGTGAAAGGTCTCCAGCTGCCCCATCACTAGCTACAAAGGGAACACTTCCCCTAATAACAACTTCTGGGAAGAGGGGCCCTAATATGACAAACCTATCATTACAATGGTGACGGAGTAGCAGGGTCACTTGTTATATCTGTCACTGTGGCAAAAAATGCCTCCTGCTGGATGCCCTTACTCCTCCCAATATACAATCCTCAATCTGTGATCTGTCACTCATTTCCCATTCATCTCACAGCGCCCTGCAACAGGCTACTATCCCTTGCCCTCACTCCTATTCTACTTCTCTAATACTCCTCACCTTTACGCCATTGGCAGAGATCTGCGGTACCGCTGACATCTTCTGCAGGTGAGCCAACAGCACAGAGTCATTGAGGTTGTTCTCTGGAAGGAAATACTGGTAGATGTCGTACTGCAGACGCCACCTTGATTCCTGGCCTGTCTGAACATCGCAGGCCTGGGGAGTCGCATCTCTACAGGAGAAAGTCATGATATCACTCTCTATCACTCTGACTGACACCCACCCTTCCCTCCAGGATATTTCCATACCTGGCACGGCCCAAATTCGCAGGAGCAAACTTGATGACTGTCTCATAGAGATTGTACTGAAGATACACATTTGGGTCAGTGTCTAAATTGAACTCCAGGTTACACGCTCCAGGAATTGGGTCTAGGGACAGGAAATTGTAGTTAATACCAGCTAATTACTTAAGTTATATAGTTTCTGGGAAAGTTGGGTCACAGTGAACTTAGAAGTTGTCCAGCATTTTAGCACTGATGGCCTTTCCATCAATATCTGATCTGCAGGGGGTCTGACACCCTGCACCCTTGCCAATTCGGATGTTTCAGAGTAGCTGTGGCACCAGTATGGCACAGCTCTATGTAGTGAGTGGAGCTGGTAACTGCAGTGCCGATCGCACTGAAGTGAACGGGAACAGTGCTGCAGTAGCCAGCTCCGCAAATGGCATTTATCATGTAGATAAAGAAGGCACTTGCGTGTAGTGATTGTCCATATTACTTCCTTTGCTGGCTGGATTCATTTTTCATCACATTATACACTGCTCATTGCCATGGTTGTGACCACCTTACAACCAGCAGCAGCGGCCGTGCTTGCACACTACAGAAAAAAGCATCGACCTATGTGAGGTCCCATGGCCCTGGTGCTTTTTCCTATGACTTCTGCTGGTTTGCAGGGTGGTCATAACCATGGAAACGAGAAGTGTATAATGTGATGAAAAATGAATCCAGCCAGTAAAGGAGGCAATATAGACAACCACAATACATTAGTAAGTGCCTTGTATTAACTTTCTCTACATGATAAATACTATTTGCTGAGGTGAGACAACCCTTTTAACTGTTTACCACAAGCACACCTCGAGTGGCAGGGGGAGGCCTGCCTTAGCTGCTCATATCTCGAGATTGGTAGCAGCTACAGATATGTGACTTGTTTGAAAGCTGGCATTCCAATCGAGTTGGGAATAAATGCAGTAAAATCTGCTTTTCAATTTCTAACAGCAATATCTTCTGATGTAGTGAAGAAAATGCTGATTCTGCCATATCTCTAGCTACTACAGATATCCAGAGATATGAGCAGCTAAAGCTACCCTTTAGTCTGGAGAAGAAAGGAGGAAACAGTTGGGGAGCTGACAGCTGACTAATGATTTAAAAAAATATATTATATATATATATATATATATATTATATATATATATATATATATATTATTATATATATAGAAATTTGGCATTACCATCATTGTACTGACCCACATAATAAAGTTATGTTACTTATACCACTAATGCTGTTTTCACACCTAACCTCCAGAATATTTTCAGATTATCAGGATCTGGAAATTTACCAGAGTTGGCCTTTCACACATGTAGCTATCACCCCAGAGATGTTTCATTGTGGGTGCATTCTCACTACAGAAAAAAATGTTCCAGGTGCCTAGACAAGGGGCAGGAACTTTAGGCATAGCCACTGTGATTTTCTGGAACATTTACTGCTGTTTTCACACATGCGCTTAGTACTAGGGCTCTGGGGAGAAAAAGTCTGAGTAAAGTCTGGGACTGATATTGCGGATGTGTGCATGCAAACATACAGCCCCTTCAGGTAAATTCCAGAAAATTTCAGGATTCCACTGTAAGTGTGAATGGGGCTAAAGTGAACACTATAAATAAATTCCAGAACATAATGTTAAAATTGATTTTTTTTTTCATATCTTTCCCCTATAAATAAAAATAATTAAAGTTATTCTATACACTATATATACCCCAAAATGGTTCCTAAAAAAAACTACAACTAATCCCGCAAAATAAAAATTTAAAAAAAAAAAAACAAAAAAAAGTAAAAGTAAAAGTTATGTCTGCTACAACAAAAAGGGTGAAAATGTTACTTAGCCTTAAAGGGTTTCTGTCACCAGTTTTGGGCATATAAAACAGGATGACATTTGCAATGTGCAAATGTCACCTGATGCCCAAACTGGTGATCATTTTTTTACTGGTGCCCCCGTTTTTGAAATAAATCAACTTTTGTCGTATGCAAATGAAGCTTTACTAGGTGCAAGGGCGGTAACCCTGCACCTAGTAAGCGCCGTTTCCCTACCTTTATTCCACGCCCCCTTTGTTGTGATAGACAGGGCCAGGCAGCTCGCTCTAGCTGCTCCTGGCCGCTGTCCGTGCTGAAAAATCCCGCGCCGCGCCGTTCGGACTTCATTCGGCGCAGGCGCAGTGAGTGCCGATTGCTGCCGGGGCTCCCGCTTCCTCACTGCGCCTGCGCCGCCTTCTCTTCTGGGTGTTCTGTGACGTCTCGGCGCAGGCGGCAGTGAGGAAGCCGGGAGCCCGGCAGCAATCGGCACTCACTGCGCCTGCGCCGATGAAGTCCGAACGGCGCAGGCGCGGGTATTTTCAGGCACGGACAGGGCCAGGAGCAGCTAGAGCGAGCTGCCTGGCCCTGTCTATCACAACAAAGGGGGCGTGAATAAAGGTAGGGAAACGGCGCTTACTAGGTGCAGGGTTACCGCCCCTTGCACCTAGTAAGCTTCATTTGCATACGACAAAAGTTGATTTATTTCAAAAACGGGGGCACCAGTAAAAAAATGATCACCAGTTTGGGCATCAGGTGACATTTGCACATTGCAAATGTCATCCTGTTTTATATGCCCAAAACTGGTGACAGAAACCCTTTAAGGCTAAAATTCGTATTATTACTAAAGGGTAAAAAAATGCAACTGTGTCCCCTGAGTTGTGCTCCAAAAATATTTACTTCAGACACATATTAAACAGCTACAATAAAAATTGACATTATTGGGAGGGTTTTGAAAATTTTGAATGCGACTGTTAGGAGGTGAAAGATTCTACCAGGCCCGTGACTTTCTTAGCCTCCTGAAGGCAAATATGCCTAGTTATGTGATAATGGATGTCACCCAATGTAGGAGCTATATATTATGGCATAACTGTTCTAAAAAATAATTCATAGTAATATTTATTGGGGAGGGTAGCAATATTCTGTAAAAAGGTCCTGGATAAGCGACTTACACTAGATTGGTACTTACCCCTCTCTGTGTATGGGATACTGACAGCTGATGCCAGCAGAGGATCCGGGTTGGAAGTCTCCAGGTACCAGGTACAGCGAGTCTGGTTGGTGCGGAGGATGGTCAGGAGTCCTGCGTCGCTGCCAGTCTCAGAGTCATTTATAATTGGAGTCTAAATGACAAGATACATAGAAGAATTGCCTATTACTATAGGAGACATCACTGCACAATACTAAAGCTAACAGTATTTATGATAGAGAGCTTCAAATCCCATGCATGGTAAAATTCCATCTGCCTGCAGTCACCACTAGGGGTGCATCATATCTAACTGTATACAGCCTTTATTGCTGAGTTAGATGAATGAACAGTATGCAGTAAGCTCCCTCTAGTGGTGACTGCAAGCAAATTAGATTTTATCATGCATGTCTAGACTACGCAGGAGATTTGGAATTTCATATCTGAAAAAAAAAAAAAAAAAAAAAAAAGAGGAGCGGCAATTACATTGTATGTGTTGGTGGAGTCACTTTGTACATACATGATATTACTTATCCTGTACTGATCCTGAGTTAAATCATGTATTATACTCCAGAGCTGCACTTACTATTCTGCTGGTGGAGTCACTGTGTACATACATTACATTACTTATCCTGAGTTACATCCTATATTATATGTCAGAACTGCGTTAACTATTCTGCTGGTGGAGTCACTGTGTACACATTACTTATCCTGTACTGATCCTGAGTTATGTCCTGTATTATACTCCAGAGCTGCACTCACTATTCTGTGTACAGGATAAGTAATGTACATACACAGTGACTCCACCAGCAGAATAGTGAGTACAGCTCTGGAATAAAATACAAGAAGTAACTCAGGATCAGTACAACATAAGTAATAGATATGTAATCAGTGACTCCACCAGCAGAATACTGAGTGCAGCTCTGGATTATAATACAGGATGTAACTCAGGATCAGTACAGAATGAGCAAAATATGTAAGTGGACATTTACTATAAATTTAATTTGCTGGACTATTATAGTATACCGTATATACAAGCATATGTGCATTTTTTCTATCTTCTTTTAACATCTCATTTAGATGACTGTATCCGTTTTGCGTTCTGCAAATTACCGCATTTTGCGGAACAGCCAGTCCTATGGTAGAAATGCCTATTCTTGTCTGCAAATTGTAGACAAGAATAGGACAAGTTCTATCTTTTTTGTGGGGCTGCAGACACAAATGAACGCAGGAGGACTCCGGGAACTCACTAGAATTAGAGGACGCTGTAGTTTCAGCTCCACTCATGAATGTAGTCCTGCCAGCATAAATCAAGAATGAAACCACTGGAAATGAGGTCTCCATAATGGAAGGTTGCTTGCCGTGTCCCCACTAGACCTCCAATCACTTGTGAAGGCCAGCTTGGTCACCTTCTTTGCTAGTGGAGACTATAGATACATGACACACACAATGCTGTAGGGGAGAGTGCGGGGTACAGGGGACCGCATTGGTGGGTACACACCTTGTCGATGGACAGCGTCACGTTGACGTACTGACTGTGCACCTGGAAGAGGATGAAGGAGACATTGCTGGGAATGTTCTGCAGAATAAACTCCATGGGGGAGGAACGATTCAGTTTAACATCCGTAAACCTTCCCATCAAGACTTCGGTGAGTCCTGCAAACCAGAAACAGAAAGAGCAACCATAAGTCTGGAGCAGTTGCTGGAGTGTAACCCAAACACCCCAGGATAAAGGGTTACTCCCCCCTCTGTCACCCAGCTTTCTGCATACCCTAAAACCTGCAACTCAATTCAACCCACACTCCCTCTCTGCCTACCTGGGATAAGAAACAGGCTGATCAGGATGAAAAAGCTACAGGGCTCTCCCAGACAGAGCAGTGCATGGAAATACAGAGGGAATATGTATCACTCAACCTCTATTCCTTTGTAGCAATAATTTTATTGGGTTTTTGCAATAGTAATAACAAAACCAGATAGTCCTGGCAATAAAAACAAGTAACAAACAAACTTGTACAGGCATATAAATCGAGGTCACTCAACCTTTATTCCTAATCCCTGCCTGTGTTTTCATATTTGATCTATGAACCAGGAAGCTCAGGATGAATAGAGATTTTGTTCAAAAGCTCCCCCTAAAATATTCATTATTATGGAGTTACCTCAACACCTTTGTTTCTAGTTTGACAAGGTTTACTGCTCTGTCATTCTATGCGTTTTGTAGGTGTTAAAAGGCCATCTGTCAGGTGGATGAACATTATTAAACCAGGCATAATTCCTGGCAGGACTAAAATCTACATAAATAACTACATACCTCCCAACCATGCTGGATCCGCTGGAACAGTCCCAAATTACAGTGGCTGTCCCGGTACGGGGAAGGTATGTCCCACTTTCTGGCAGCTGTCCCTGCGTCCATAAGATGCAGAGACAGCTGCCTGTAATGATGAAGCAGAGAGCAGTCGCCAGCATTGGCTCCCTGCTTCATCATCCCTCCCCCTGGCCTGTGCGGGTGGCAGGGCGGGCTGGCAGTCAACCTCGGCCCCTCCCCCTCCACAGACTGGAGCAGCCGATGTCCTGCTGCTAGGAAGAAGGTAAGTATGTGGTGGGGTTTTTTTTTTTACTTTCAGTGAGTGGCACAATGTGGGCATATTAGTGTGGGCACATAACTGAACATATTACTGTGGGAACAGCTAGGCACAATGTGCCCCTCTTTGTTCATTTGCAAAGTTGGGAGGCATGTAATTATACAAATGAGATGCCTGGAGACCCTTTGGGCACCACAGACCCTTGTTTGTGCATCAATAGTCCCCCCCTCTCTTTAAGACCAACAGGCCTCAACAGCTCGACTGTCCCAGTAATCCTAGCAGCAAAGTGACTACTGCGCATGCACTAATAACGTCACCCAGGGCTCTCTGTTTTTTCTTATTTCCGCCACCAGATGTCATGGTAATGCAACACTACTTGGCAAGACACTGTAGGCAAGCTTCCAGACATCAAGAAATCGGCCATAGTGAGTCACTATTGGGTTTAATATATAATAACCACTGCAGTTAGCTCCCTCTAGTGGTGGCTGCAGGAAGACAGTCATTTATCATACATCTCTAGGTCTATGCAGTGGATTTGGAGTACTGGATCATGGAAATAGAGCTCTGCCAACTAAAAAGATATATTAATCAGACCAGTTTAGATGAAAGTAAAAATATAATGGTAGACGTTTTACTTTAAAGGGGTTGTTCGAGTTATGAAAAAAAAAATATAGCACTGTAAATCTGATGGGCAGCAATATATAACTAAGTTAAGCAAGTTTTAGGCAAAAAAAATCCATATTTCCTAATTTCCCTGGTTCTCTTCTGGTCTTTGTTTACATGCAATAACAATCTCAGCCCCTCCCCCTTCTCCCCCCCCCTCTGCAAAGGGAATAAATACAAGTGCTGAGTGACATGTCTGCCTGCTGGAATACTCAGCAGTATGTTGTATGTGTAGGACTACAAGTCCCAGCTGTACAATGACACTGGTGATACACACAGGAAATTCTCCCTACCTGTTCTTGTACAATACAATTCCTCTATAGCTCCTTGCCCAGCATTTGTCTCCTCTCACTGCTGCAGCTACTGTTTGTTCTAAAGCCTTGAGCCCTCAGTGTGTTCTGGCTGAAGGGGTTAATGTTTTATCTGAAGGAAACCAGGGAGAGCAGATAGCAGGAGCCCGGCAAAGGAAGGGGGCGTGGCCAGTGACGTCTCGTGTACAGAGTGTTATCTGAACTCTGAGGCTTGTACAGGAAACATCACAGAGCAGAGAGATAAGGTGACATCACAGGTCATGTGACTCTCAGTCAACTCTGAGAAACAAGCAGCTTTGGAAACACAAAGTATATGGGAAAGTTGTTATACCTGACAAGTTAGAAACATATAAAGAACAAAAAAAATAACTCGGACAACCCCTTTAAAGGGATGGTTTACCAGCAAACTATTTTAATCCAATCAATTGTTCATTGCTATCAGTCATTTCAGTTAGAGAGAAGTGGACGGTTCTGCGACAGGATAAATGTCCACTTATGTGACATCAGCCGATCCCCTTAGACAGCTCCTGCACCAAGAAGAGGACCGCTGCCCATAAATACAGAAGTTTAGTTCCACCCTATGGGCGTGGTCTCAATGCATCACCAGCGTCTCACATCAGACAGCATCCACCTCATATCACATTACACCGTGACAAATGCACAGCATTTCCTGTCCACAAACAACCCAATAACAGCACAAGAAACAGAGACTCCAGTGAGAGACAGTAAATTAAATAACCGGACAATAAATTAGCCTGTAATACATTACATTCAACATGGTAATAATAACTAACTAGATACAAGTGATTACTAGAACAATATAAGCGCCACCAAGATCCCTAGAAGCATTACAGTAGTTATATTCTCCGACATAAGAGTAGTATTATAAGTAGTTATCTTCTTTTATATAGGAGCAGTATTATAAGTAGTTATCTTCTTTTATATAGGAGCAGTATTATAAGTAGTTATATTCTTGTACAAGGGGCAGTATTATAGTAGTTATATTCTTGTACATAGGGACAGTATTATAGTAGTTATATTCTTGTACATAGGGGCAGTATTATAGTAGTTATATTCTTGTACATAGGAGCAGTATTATAAGTAGTTATATTCTAGTACATAGTTATTTAGTAGTTATATTGTACATAGCGAACAGTATTATAGTAGTTATATTCTTGTACATAGGAGGCAGTATTATAGTAGTTATATTCTTGTACATAGGAGCAGTATTATAGTAGTTATATTCTTGTACATAGGAGGCAGTATTATAGTAGTTATATTCTTGTACATAGGAGACAGTATTATAATTCTATTCTTTTATATAGGAGACAGCATTATAGTACTTATATTCTTGTACCTAGCGAACAGTATTATAGTAGTTATATTCTTGTACATAGGAGACAGTATTATAGTAGTTATATTCTTGTACATAGGAGACAGTATTATAGTAAGTATATTCTTGTCAATAGGGAGCAATATTATATGATGATTTTATGTTGAGAGTGATTACAATGTGTCCAGTTCTCCACACAATTACAGTTGAATAAAAAGTGACTAAGCCCACGGGCAGCAATGACTGTCACCTCAAACTCAGGAGGACTTCAGCAAACATAATATATTCAACACAGTAATATCTCGACTTTTCAGTGGGTTAAGATCAAACTTATTTCCAAGAAAACTTAGAAATCACAACGTTGCTGACATAAAGAAAAAGCAATGTAAAAATACTCACAAAATGTCTTAAAGCAGAAGTTAGCTGTAATTGTTGGGGGGGCGGCGGCATTTCATTACTCTGTTTGGGTAAAACTCTCTAAAATGATTCATCTTAACTACTGTAACAATGGTGATCTCCTGGAAATTCTTGCACAGGTCACACAATGGTGGAATCATGTGGATATGATAATTTAAAGGGGTCATCATCCAAGACTTATAATGCCCCCCACCCCATATGCCCAGGCCCCTCACAAAGACTTTACATACCTCTCTCCCCAGCACAGTGTCGCTTCTGATGCCGCACGGCTGCTGCATCTCCCCGTTGTGCAGATGAAAACATCCAAGGCAAGGGAAGGGGGCCACAGGGGTAGCCAATAGCAGGCTACAACAAGGACAAGCCTCCCTAGCGCCATTTGCGATGCTAGGGACGCTTGTCCCTGTCGCAGCTTGCTATTGCCCCCCCATAAGTTTTCATCCATGCGGCAGGAAGATGCACTGGCCGCTTTACCGGCATCAGTAGCGACATGGGTGCTGGGGAGCGAGGCAAATACAATCTGTGTGAGGGGCCCAGGCATATGGGGGGGCATTATAGGTCTTGGATAACCCCTTAAGGTTAGTTGCTTTGATTTGGCATTACAGTCAGACTGTGGTCAGATGGCAGTGCTACACTGGAGGATCTGGTATGACGGTATATTCTATGGTTGCCGATTCTTCTGAATGGTCATCAGAAACGACTACATTTGTCCTGTGCGGCCACCTCCTCTATTACAGCTGATCATCAGATTTCAGTTTGCCAGATAGGATAACCTTTTCTGCACGTTCGTACGATACATATTTTGCTGCAGAAAACCTGCACCATAAACCGCAGGAATTACAGTACATGCCAAACTCGTTGAGGATTTCACCTTATGCATTGCAAAAGGGCGAAATGCTCAGTCAAAAATCAGCGACCGGCTGAGCAGGCATTCCCCGTGTGTCCATATGGGAGCAGGAAGTGGACATCAGAGTGGACCAGGCAGCGCCGAATCGGGAGAGGTGCGAGTGAGTGAGGGGTCTAATTTTTTTTAGACCCCTTGATCGCTGGAAAACCCCTTTAACTGTCATAAAACGTCATAATATCAGATGCTGAGAACCCCACTTATTAAGAGACCAAATCCGCAACCACTGCTGGTCAAGTGTGGATCCAACCTCCTACTCTGTGTGCCGACGGTCATTTAGTGTGATGCAGTCCATAACTGTCTGTGGGTAGAATACCCTTTCGCACAAATAAATGGGGGAAAAAAGGTTTCTTTTCCTCATGCATATATAGGTTTATAGTCCTCATGCATATTTTTCTCTGGCTATAGTAAAGGATACAAGCATTTTTAAGGCAAGAACTATAAGGGCAGTTATTAATCTAACGATACATACATAATGATAAACGGGGATTCCGGCTTCCCAAATAAAGCTATACAATTTTCCAATACCTCTCAGATGTCACGATCTCTGCTTGCTGTCAGTGTATATCAGGCGGATCTGATAAAGAGCCGTGTACCTGTATGATTTTATCCTTTATAAATGTTCCTATTGACTGACAGCAAGCTGAGATCTTGAGAAAAACTAATACTGCAAAACGTAAACCATATTTACTGAATTTAGAATACTACAAAAAAAGATCTTCTATATCGGCTGGATTGTAAGTTATCATGTATACACCACTGTCACACTGTTACCTATTACCCTAAGGCCCCATTCACATGGCCGTATGAATGGGTCCGCATCTGTTCCACAATTTTGCGGAACGGGTGCAGATCCATTCATTTCAATGGGGCCACAAAAGATGCAGACAGCACATCATGTACTGTGTATCCATAGTTCTGTTCCGCAATTGCGGACAAGAAGAGGCATTTTCTACGAGAGTGGCGGCCATGTGCTGTCCGCAAATTGCAGATCGCAAAACACACACAGCCGACTGGATGAGCCCTTACATACATCCGGTAAGTAACCAAGAAGTAAGGAACACATGAAGGGGAATATAACTGCAGGATCAGACTACACAGGGTTTTTATGGTGCCTGTTACCATGGAGACACGGTTTTGCAATGAGCTGTAGACCCAAAGTGATAGGAAATTTTAATCAACACTATTGCACAGTTGCTTTATTTTTCATTTTAGATTCGTTGGCCCAGTAAAAAAAAAAAAAAAAAGTTGCAAAGGTGAAAAGTCATAATTGATTTGTGGCAGGCCCGAGCTCAAAGGCTTCATCATAAAAAATTTGGGGAGCTGCAACTTGAGCATTTCTCCGCAGCAACTCCAAAGAGGAAGCTTCCCTTTACCCTCTTCATCACTTAACAAAACTACGTCCTCAGGACAAGGAACGGACACAATGGAGTAATTGGAAAATATTGGGAATTTTTCACTGCCATGAAAAAATGTAAGTATTCTGCAAAAGGAGCACTGTCCCTTTAACTCCTCCATACATCATGATATTCAGTGGTGCTTGAAAGTTTGTGAACCCTTCAAAAGTGTTGATATTTTTATCAAAAATATTAGACTTGGTCATTTATGTATTGAGGAAAATGATCCAATATTATGTCTGAGTGGCAAAAGTATGTGATTAGCAAATAATTTAAAGGGGTTATCCACTTTTTAATATTGATCACCAATCCTCAGGATAAGCCATCAATATCAGATCCCCAGCATGCCCGCCGATCAACTGTTTGAAGAGAGTACAGCACTCACACTGTCTTTTCTTCAATGTTTACCTGCTCTTCATCACAATTGCAGCGGCAAGTGTATCTACAACTCAGCCGTCCCCATTCACTTCTATGGGACGGCTCTTTACTACGCAATTGAATGGGACACATAGGTCATCAATATAAAAAAGATTCAGGTGTTTTCAATCAATGGGATGACAATCAGGTGTGAGTAAGAGACCTGTTTAGGCTTCATTCACATGAATGTAGGTGTTTTGCGGTCCGCAAAAAAAAAACGGATGACGTTCCATATGGCATCCGTGTTTCCGTTTTTTTTGCGGATCCACTGTAACAATGCCTATCCTTGTCAGCAAAAGAATAGGACATGTTCTATCTTTTTTGCGGAACGGAAATACGGAAACGGAATGCACACGGAGTACCTTCCTTTTTTTTTTTTGCGGACCCATTGAAATTAATGGTTCCGCATATGGTCCGCAAAAAAAAAACGGAACGGACACAAAAAACGGTCGTGTGAATGAAGCCTTAATCTAAAGAACAGGGATATATCAAAAGTGGATCTTCATAACACATTTGTGTTAATTTATCATGGCACAAACAAGAGAAATTACTGAGGACCTCAGAAGACCAGTTGTTGATGCTCATCAGGCTGGAAAAAGTAAAAAAAAAATGTCAAATAAGTTTGGACTTCATCAATCCACAGACTGACTGTACACAAATTGAGGAAATTCATTGAGTGGTTGACCAACAAGGATCACACCAAGAGCAAGGAATGTAATAGTCTGCGAGGTCACAAAGGAATCCAAGGTAACCGCTAAGCAACTAGAGGGCTTTCTCACATTAGCGAATATTAAAAGGGTTATCCAAGACTAAACTTTAACAGACTTCTTCAGAGTGGCTGGACCAGCGGTGGGGTTCATACTTACCTGGTCCCCGTGGCTGGATTCCGGCTGCATCGCTTCACGGCTGCCTAGGCAGGTCCTGGGTTACTGGGAATCAACATCCTGTTAATGGGCGTCACGTGACCACTGCAGCCAATCACTGGGCACAGCAGTGACCTGTCACCCATGTGGTATGTCACTGGGTCACATGCCACATGGCTGACAGGTCACCGCTGCGACCAGTGATTGGCTGCAGCGGTCATGTTAACACCTGTAAACAGGATGTTGATTCCCAGAGAAATGTATGCGAACGCTGCGAACGGTATTAGAATATATTGGCTCCGATGAGACGAAGTTATTGCTTCATGAAGTCTCGTGAGACTTTGGGTAATAACGTCAGAAATTAATTTTTACTGTTAAAAACCTTTTATTGAACTCGGGTTCAGTTCCAGGTGGTAGTGGTACCTAGGAACCAAACCCAAGTTCAGTAAAATGTTTTTAACAGTAAAAATTCTCCTCCCCTGTCGTCCTGTCCCTGTAGGTGTCAGTCCTCACTGCTGCCTTTGTAATTGATTCATAAACTAAGCAGCTCAGGAAGTGCAGTGCAACAAGTTCCTCTTACCAGGCAATGATGTAACAAGCAGACAAAACCGATCTGAATCCAAAGACTAACGTCTCGTATTTAACTGTATTTCGATTTCTCACCACAGCCGCTTGATGTCAGTGAATGGAAGGTTATCATTAGCCTTCCAGAGCCGAAAACACCTCACAGCTGAGAGTTTGTTAAAAGATTTCTACCTATACGCTGCCGTTATCTGCATGTCTATGGAGCAAACCCTTCCTCAAGATCTCCACTTTATGACTCGCAGCTGAGGGTTTGTTACAACTGCCTGCCTATCCAGATCTTCTATGAGCAAAATGGCCTGGACTCCACTGATACATTGTAACAAACTATAGGACAGGGGAGAGATCTGTGCAGCTGATGTGTTTAGCTCACAGAGGATTATTCTAGACTGGATACAACTGTAACAAACCCTCAGCTGTGGCAAGTTAGGCCTACAGGAGCGGGTTATATGGCAATCAGTGTGGGTCCAGTATAACAGTGGTAGCCTGGATCAAGAAGGGAGTTTTCTAGGAGTCGCTGAGCAGCCACCATGACACATGGTCCACCGCCTCGGATCAAGGGACAGACTCTGGGGATCACATGGCCCGATCAGTGCGGGGGCAGCGGGAAAGACACAACTAATAGACAGCATGGAGCAAAACACATGATGGGACTTGTGATCGGCTGACAATGCCGCTCTATAGAAATGAATGGGAAGAGTCTAATCTAATAAGAAAGCCCCCACCCCCACCCAGCTACAGACAAGCTGGTCACACAGATCAGAGGGGACTCTGCAGCTCATAGATGGAGATATCCCCCCATAACTACAACAATTGTGTAGACTATGTATGTAAACCCCTTTTAACATGTACAGCGCTGTGGAATGAATGGCGCTTTAATAATAAATAATAATAACTCATCACTGCACTCAACCTCTAGAGGCAGCCAGTCAAGCCACAGATTTCTGTAAGGGCCTGGAAGATGGATTTTATCCTGCATTCACACTTTCCAGCTAAATTCACCAAAAAAAGCCACAAACCTGCTCCACACTGCAGCCCCCAAGCATTTCAGTGATGGCCCTTCAAGAGATCCATAAAGTTCAAGAACATAGTCAAGGAAAGGAGCGGATGAGTTCAGAAAAGCCCACGCAAAATCCGCAGGAAAAACCCAGACGTGTAGTAGTAGATGAGAGGAGACATCTGTATCTGTATCAAAATGATTCCATTCAATGACAGCAAGAAGGAGATTTTAAAATGAAGAGGAACTGAAACAGATGTTGGAAAGTTTTCTCATATGGCGTGTACGTAGGAGAAGTCACATATGTCAAAGTGTCACGTTATGACCACCTCAGTCATGATGTTTCCATTCCTTCCCCCTCCAGCCCAGTCAGGGTCAAGTCAAACATTCGCAAGTGTTTTGTGGTCCGCAAATTGCGGATCTGCAAAACACGGACACCGGCCATGGAACGCACATGATAGAAATGCCTATTCTTGTCCGTGGCTGCGGACAAATATAAGACATGCTCTATCTTTTTTTGCGGGGCTGTGGAACAGACAGCACACAATATGTTGTTCACATCTTTTGCGGCCCCATAGAAATTAATGGGTCCGCACCCGTTCCGCAAAATTGCGAATCTATTCATGCAGACGTGTGAATGGACACTAATGCTCATGTTATCATCCCCCCAGGTATGTTCATGTGATCACCCCCCACACCAGTTATGCTCATGTGATCACCCCCCACCCCTAGGTATGTTTATGTGATGACCAGGGCTGTGGAGTCAGAGTCCTGGAGTCGGTGACCATTTTGGTGGAGTCGGTATAAAATGGACCGACTCCTAAAATATATAATACATTGGTACATTTAGGTCAATGCAGTATGTGCTGAATATATTTTCATAGGAATTTGGGAACATGATGAAATGTCCTAGAAATGTCTGTTCTATTCCTGAACTAAGGATCTAGGCTTTCAGTTGAGAGGACTGTGTGCTGCCCTTCATGTAGATGCTCAGAAGTGAAACTCCTCTGCTACAGATCAGAGGAAAAAGGCACTGGAAAGGAATGGCCGCACTCATCTCAGAGCTACTAAAGAAAACAGGATTAAAGAGGTTTTCTCACTAGTTACAAAGATTAGCTTTCAACATAAAAGGGCAGTTAAAAGAAGACATTTTCTAAATACAGTGGTCAGTAGATTTTACTTTAGTCATGAACTATAGACAGTTCAGCAGGTCTCTCACTGTACACAGGTTTCTATGGTAACCTGCAGACCAGAAAGACTTATCTGATTGGTTGAGAGCAGGAGTGACCTCAGTAAGCAAAATGTGTTGAGGACTGGGAAGGATGGCTTTACCTGTAATTGTGTTAGAGATCACAATCTCCTGCTCTGTCAGAGTAAAGGTCCTTTTACACGGGCCGATTATCGGCCGAAAAAGCGTTCCTAGGAACGCTAGTGCCGATAATCGGCCCGTGTAAAAGTGGCCCTAATTAGCCGATGAATGAGCAAAACGCTCGTTCGTCGGCTGATTGGATCTTTTGGTTTGTACAAAAGATCCAATCTGTCGGGCGCACATCACCCTGTGTAAACAGGCGATGTACGCCTGACAGTATGGAGCTTCCCGGCCACACGAGTGATACAGCGATCACTCGTGCGGCCCGGCGTACGATTCATCGGGCCGTGTAAAGGCTCCCTGCATGAGCGCCGATGTCGCTGATCGGCGCTCGGGCAGGGAGACACATCGGCCCGTCTAAAAGGGCCTTAAGTTGATATATGCTAATAACTGCTAGAGACCCACCCACAGCCTGAGGATACATAGTAAGTGCAAACTGCCTGTCAGCCAGTGAATCAGTGTGCTGAGAAAACCCCTTTAAGGCAAGTACTTCTTAGTATATGTAAACTTTCAATAAACTGTGCATAAATCACTTGTCCAGTGCATGTTCTCTCTGTATGCTTTATGTTTTAGTTTGCTTTTCCTCTGATGTAAAACACCTAGGGCCTTATGTATCAAAACTGTCTAGGTGTAGAAGTTTCTTTGTTGCCCATAGAAACCAATCAGAGCTCCCCTTTCATTTCATATAGTGCTTTGGAGAAATGAAAGGGGAGCTCTGATTGGTTGCTATGGGCAACAAAGAAAGTCTTAGACCTTGACAGTTTTCATACATCAGGTCCTTAGTGAGCTGTATCCAGAGAAGCCTGATACTGAAAGTTCAGAGTAAAGATATCTAGTAAAACATAGGTTACAAACTCTTTTTGTCATGACATATCTGTACTATTGATTGATTTATGCAAAGTTTGTTTAACGTTATCACTTAAACATGCTCCATGTATGAGGGAGTCGGATTGGGAGTCAGAGTCAGGGGAAATTGAGGAGTTGAAGTCGGGGCTTTGGCTTACCGACTCCACAGCCCTGGTGATGACCCCCACACCAGTTATGCTCATGTGATGACCATATTACAAACTAGATATGGATGTCAGATGGTCACCATCAAACATGGGGGGTACCAGCAACCATCGGCACTCCAGCTGTTGTGAAACCATGACTCCCAGCATGCTGCACTCACTTCTATGAGAGTTCTGAGAAGAGCAGTGCAAGTATTCATGGTGGGAGTTATAGTTTCACAACAGCTGGAGTGCCAGTGGTTGATGACCCATGCTACAGAAAGACAAACATAAGACAGATATGAGAGAGATCAAAAGAGAGAGCGGGAGACAGAGAGACCGACCCCAATAGACACAGAGACCTCCTCAATCATGTCCATATGCTCTAACAGCCCCTGTCTCTCTATATACTATAGAGGTCTCTCTGCCGGGGTCGACCTCCCCGATCCGATTATTTTACATGAATAACAGTAATATTAAGTGATGAGCTGCAGAACATGGTTATAAACACACTGGACGAGGGAGGCTTAATGACAAGGAAATGCTCTGCAGCCAGAGAGCGAGAACAAGATAGAAGGAGGAAGAACTTGGGGAAAGTTCTGGCACTTTATCAGACAGTCTGGGGAGATGTATTAACGCTGGTATTTAAAGGGGTTGTCCGAGTTATTTTTTTGTTCTTTATATGTTTCCAACTTGTCAGGTATAACAACTTTCCCATATACTTTGTGTTTCTAAAGCTGCTGGTTTCTCAGAGTTGACTGAGGGTCACATGACCTGTGATGTCAGCTTATCTCCCTGGTCTATGATGTTTGTGTACAAGCCTCAGTGTTCAGATAAGAGTCTGTACATCACTGATTCAGCCGTCACTGGCCACGCCCCCTTTCTTTGCCAGGCTCCTGCTATCTGCTCTCTCCCTGAATTCCTTCAGATAAAACATTAACCCCTTCAGCCAGAACACACTGAGGGCTCAAGGCTTTACAACAAATAGTAGCTGCAGCAGTGAGAGGAGACAAATGCTGGGCAAGGAGCTATAGAGGAATTGTACAAGAACAGGTAGGGAGAATTTCCTGTATGTATTAGCAGTGTCATTGTACAGCTGGGACTTGTAGTCCTACACAAACAACATGCTGCTGAGTATTCTAGCAGACAGACATGTCACTCAGCACTTGTATTCACTCTCTTTGCAGAGAAGGGGGGAGGGGCTGAGATTGTTGTTATTGCATGTAAACAAAGACCAGAAGAGAACCAGAGAAATGAGGAAACATAGATTTTTTTTTGCCTAAAACTTGCTGAACTTAGTTATATATTGTTGCCCATCAGATTTACAGTGCTATATATTTTTTTTCATAACTTGGACAACTCCTTTAATACACTCGTACATGCCTTGGAGTAAAACACACCCCAAATTTCTTACGCATCCCATGCCCCTTAATAAAGGTCTTGCATCCTGTGCGGTCCTAAAGGCAGAAAAGACATGACATCTAAGGCTTCATTCACACGACCGTATGTGTTTTGCGGTCCACAAAAAAAAAACGGATGACGTTCCGTATGGCATCCGTGTTTCCGTTTTTTTGCGGATCCATTGTAACAATGCCTATCCTTGTCAGCAAAACGGACAAGAATAGGACATGTTCTGTCTTTTTTGCGGAACGGAAATACGGACATACGGAAACGGAATGCACACGGAGTACCTTCCGTTTTTTTTGCGGACCCATTGAAATGAATGGTTCCGAAACGGTCTGCAAAAACAACGGAACGGACACGGAAACAAAATACGGTCGTTTGAATGAAGCCTAAGGCTTCATTCACACGACCGTATTTTCTTTCCGTTCCGTTTTTTTTTTTGCGGACCCAATGAAATGAATGGTTCCGCATACGGTCCGCAAAAAAAACAGAAGGTACTCCATGTGCATTCCGTTTCTGTATGTCCGTATTTCCATTCCGCAAAAAAGATAGACCATGTCCTATTCTTGTCCATTTTGCTGACAAGGATAGGCATTGTTACAATGGATCCGCAAAAAAAACAGAAACACGGATGCCATACGGAACGTCATCCTTTTTTTTTTTGCGGATCCGCAATTTGTGGACTGCAAAACACATACGGTCGTGTGAATGAAGCCAAGTCTGCTACCTGCTGGGGGGTAGACAAGCACTAAAATCTGCACCACTTTCAGGGTGTAGGGACGTAACCCTCCTGGATAACTCCGCCCACTTGTCAAAAGTTGCCATATTTATCACAAACATGCACCATCAGTCAGGACCTTTCTATACTTAAACAGTGCCACAAATCAATACACAAATTTACCTCCCTGGGCTTCAACACCTCATCATTTACAATATATCTGCTTTCTGTCAGTGAACGGAAAATCTGTCCTTATCCCGTCCCAGCTAACACAGGCTGATTGTAAGAAAAAGGAGCTCCTGATACCGGCAACATGTCTCAGAATCAGGCTTAGTGGAATCCATTATAAGGAAACATTACACCAAGAATGTAATAATAACAGAGGAATAGAACCTGAGGGTGTGAATAAGTCATGAGGTGTAATAACCCGAATCATGTACAGCTATTACATAAGCTCTGATCACACTGAACGAACAACTTATATGAACCACATATAATGAACGATAGATAGGAGACAGAAAGGTAGATGATAGATGTATATCACATAGGTAGACAGACATAGTGATGATGGTAGTGGTAATATTAAGCAGCTCTCAGAGGTCTATTATTATAATAATAATAATAATAATAAGGAGCAAGAGTAATGGGAGGTATACATGACACACACTGATATCCTGGGGGCACAGACAGAAGGGTGCAGGGCGCTTCTTACCTGCCGAAGAGGAACAGAGGACCCCCAGCAGCAGCACCAGCGGGGTGATCACCCCCCAGCCCTGCATCATGCCGCCCTGACCAGGGTTCTCGCTGCCTCACATCACCCAAAGACAAGCAGCAACCCGCCCCGATCACACTGCACTTCCTGCCCGGCCCCTGGACCACTGCTGCTCCGACACTGAAGACAGCGCGCACTGAACTTCCGGTCGCTGGAACGCAGCTCCCGGGACATTCAACTCATAGCACACTGTACTTCCGGTCTGAAAAACCAGGTGGCTAATAAATTGTAATTGTTACAAGTGTGATATGAATAGCGTCAGGGTCGGGCATAACTGGCGCTGAGGAACGTTCCGACGTGATTGTCTGCCTGTGACGAACGTTCAGATTGCAGTTTTGATTTGTCTAATTTATATCGGAAAGTGAAAGTTGAGATGTGATTGGTTGCTATGGAAACTGCTGCAACCGCGCCCACCGCAGCAGCTAATGGCCTAATGAATCTGTTGCATAACAATGGCATTCCCCTTTAACCCCTTAGTCACCAGCCTGTTTTGGGTGTTTTTCTTCATCACCTTCCAAGAGCTATAACTTTTTTTATTTTTCCCTCTATGTAGCTGTATGGGGGATTTTTTATTTTGCGGGACAAGTAGTTTTTAATGGTGTACACATAACTTTCTAGTTAACAGTTAGTAACTCTTTCTGGGAGGGAATTGGGAGAAAACAAATACTGCCACTGAGTTTTTACATTATAAATTTTGCAGCGTTCATTTTTTGGTATAAATAACATAATATCTTTATTCTCTGGGTCTGTACAATTACAACGATGCCAAATACATATAGTTATTTTTACATTTTACTACTTCTGTGCAATAAAACCCCATTTTTTTAAAATGAAGAAAATCTTTTTGCATCGCCGCTTCCCAAGACCCATAACTTTTTTTATTTTTCTTTCTATGGACTTGTGCGAAGGGCTTGATTTTTGCGGGATGATTGTAGTTTTCATCGGTAGCCAGCCTGCCTATACACACATCAGCACCTCATTCGTAGGGTGCCAATGAGATACAGAGAGAGTCCACTCCCTCTGCACCGCTTATATGCGGTGGCCATGTAAGGGGTTAAACAGCCCAGATCGCCACTCCTGGCGGTCCGGGCTGTTAGAGCAGGAGTGTGGCTCTCATGTAAGAGCCGAGCCCCCACTCTCCACTGCACGGTGGACCCATGCAATGCTTAGATCAGGCCAAGCATATTGGTGGTCACTAAGGGGTTAATTTTGCCTTGGGGTGGCCACTTTTCCCAATTATAATTATAATCTTAAATATTTATTCCCCAGCGCTTTACAATCAGAGGGTTTATGTACAGAGTCATACTTTACATAGCAACAAACAAGTCAACAATTCAAACAAGAGGAATGAGGGCCCTGCTCGCAAGAGCATACAATCTATAAGGAGATAGGGGTAATACAAAAGTTAATAAGTGCTTGATTTGTACAATGGCTCGGCCATCTTAACACAATAGGGCAGTAGATTTAAGGCTGCATGATCCAGTCACCAGCTAATATTTGTAGTGCTTCTGAGTACATGAGGTGTGGATATTTCATGATGGATCAGGTTCAGGGTTGATTAACCCCTTCGCGACCAGCGCCGTACATGTACGGCGCTGGGGCGATGCGGGCACATGGCGCCGCTCGCGGGTGCGGCGGGCATCATGGCCGGCAAGTCTCTGCTGTTTCTAACAGCAGAGACTTGCCGCTACCTACCACATCGGCGGCGTCTTCCGGGTTGACTAGATGCCGTGATCACACGTGATCACGGCATCTAGTTGCGTCTAACCCGGAAGCGTTCGCTTCCGGGTGGTGTACAGACACCCCGTGTGACCAATCGGGGTGTCTGTACACCATATGAAAACTGTAATCCTCGCTGGTGAGGATTACAGTTTTCAAACTGCAATTCTTATTCTGGCCACTAGATGGCAGGCCAGGATAAGAAATGAGCAATTGATGGTTTTCTGAGCCTATAAAACCCAGAATTGCTCATAAAGAAAAAAAAAAGCCACAATTTATAAGCCCATATTTGAGCTTTCTAATAGTAAAAAAAAATTTAAAAAAAATGTTAAAAATATATAAAAAATAAAAAAGATGTAAAAGTTCAAATCACCCCCCTTTCCGTATAAGTAAAAAATAAATACCTAAATAACAATAAATATAGACATCATGGGTATCACCGTGACCGAAAACGCCTGTACTTTTAAAATATAAAAAAAAAAATTCCAATACGGCGAATTGTGTGGCGGAAAAAAGCGTCCAAATGGCGATTTGCCGTTTTTGTCGCTTTTTTTTTCTAAAAAAAATTAAATAAAAAGTGATCAAAAAGTCATACACACCCCAGAATGGTATCAATAAAAACTTCAGATCGTCCCGCAAAAAAATGAGCCCCCATACAGCTCTGTACACATAAATACCAAAAAGTTATAGGGGTCAAGATTTGACAAGGAAAAAAAAAAAAAAAAAAAAAGGGCAACTTTCTAATTATGTTATCACTATGAAAACGCAGGAAAAACTATACATATTAGGTATTGCCGGATTCGTACTGACCAGTAGAATGAAAGTAACGGATCAGTTTTAATGCACATCGAACGCTGTAAATAAGAAACCCGTAGAACTGTAGCGGAATAGCGTTTTCTTTGCAATTTCACCCGGTTTGGAATTTTTTTCCCGCTTCCCACTACACCGTATGCAATATTAAATGGTGGCGTTGGAAAGTACAAGTTGTCCCGCAAAAAACAAGCCCTCATACAGCTATGTGAACAGAAAAATAAAAGAGTTATGGCTGTTTGAAGGCAGGGAGCGCAAAACGAAAATGCAGAACCGAAAAAAGCTCCGGTCGTGAAAGGGTTAAGGGGCAGCAACAGGTGTTTTCTTCTGGCGTCCAACAGAAAAAACCTTTCTGTGATTATGCCTCAAACTTTTGAAATCAAGAAGCCGCTGGAGACCAGAAGTGGATGAGTCCCACTGGAGCAGCCAGAGCTATACTGGTGTTGCGGGCAGTGACCGTGATGCGGGAGGTGTCTGAGGAGCAGGCAGCAGCAGAGCGGGTTGTGAAGGGTTGGGGCAGACCGTGGCGCCTGATAAATGCCATGCCCGGGTAACACAGAGGTAGAGCTTACTTACTGCTTCTCCATCCAGGCCAGTTAACAGCCGCTCCCACTCAGCTAATTAAGAGATTGCCTTGTTGGTTGCAAACTGGCAATGTGGTGGCACACTGGCACTTACTGAGTGAGTGCCACAATCTCTTTCACAGCTCAGAGCTCTCTCCAGTCCAGCCTCCACTTCAACAATACAGACAGTACACATAGTCGCAGCCCAGTTTCAGTCTGGATCTATGGGGCTCTTCTGTACAGTCCTCCGTCTGCCAAAGAGAAACATCAAGTCGCTGTCCGCCCTATCTTGCAGGTCGCTGTCCGCCCTATCTTGCAGGTCGCTGTCCGCCCTATCTTGCAGGTCGCTGTCCGCCCTATCTTGCAGGTCGCTGTCCGCCCTATCTTGCAGGTCGCTGTCCGCCCTATCTTGCAGGTCGCTGTCCGCCCTATCTTGCTGGTCGCTGTCCGCCCTATCTTGCAGGTCGCTGTCCGTCCTATCTTGCAGGTCGCTGTCCGTCCTATCTTGCAGGTCGCTGTCCGCCCTATCTTGCAGGTCGCTGTCCGCCCTATATTGCAGGTCGCTGTCCGCCCTATCTTGCAGGTCGCTGTCCGCCCTATCTTGCAGGTCGCTGTCCGCCCTATCTTGCAGGTCGCTGTCCGCCCTATCTTGCAGGTCGCTGTCCGCCCTATCTTGCAGGTCGCTGTCCGCCCTATCTTGCAGGTCGCTGCCCTTGCAGTCCTCCCCTATCTTGCAGGTCGCTGCCCGTCCTATCTTGCAGGTCGCTGCCCGTCCTATCTTGCAGGTCGCTGTCCGTCCTATCTTGCAGGTCGCTGTCCGTCCTATCTTGCAGGTCGCTGTCCGTCCTATCTTGCAGGTCGCTGTCCGTCCTATCTTGCAGGTAGCTGTCCGTCCTATCTTGCAGGTAGCTGTCTGTCCTATCTTGCAGATAGCTGTCTGCCCTATCTTGCAGGTCACGGTCCACATTATGTTGCAGGTCGCACATAAACGTATTGCACTATAGTAAAAATTATCAGATCGGTCCCTTCCCAATAATTGCCTGCTCAGTCGGCACACGTAAATGCACCATTAGTTTCAGGATCTGTACTGATCACAGACATAAGAGTTTTATGTTTATGTAACAGGGATTGTCCAATCACGGAGCTGTTGAATCCCCCCCACCTGTACTGCAAGGGCAAACTTTCTAGTTGGGAAGACAGTGGCCAGCTTTGAGTGAGGTATCCTGGGACAGTGATATGACTATGATGGGATGCAGCTCTCAGTACTATTTGCCAGCCTCCTTGTGCTGACTCCACATCAGCGTGCTACAAGAGTGTAAATGAGTGTGGCTGGATGATAGTAGCAGCACTCACGGTTCTAATGCTCTCCGGGCTGCTCAATGACAGGAAAGGCGAACCTGTTCCTCCCTTCGGGGCACTCCCTTATCTCAGGGTTCTCTGCCTGATGGTCTTTAGGGATGCCTTTGGTGTTAATGATTGCCGTGAGGTTCAAGGCAGGGTTCCCTGAAGGCTAAGTTGGTGATGAAGCCTTTTTGTTCTTTGGATATGATGGACAGTTAAGCTTATTTGTTCCCACCACATGCAGAGAAGGCTATAGCCACAATGTAAATGCTTTTATCTTTCTCTGACAAATGCTTTACAATCCTCCTTGTAAGGTTGCTCATCTTTCTGCTGTTTTTGGTAACTCTTTCCTTAATGTGGGTGGCATATAAATTGTCACTCTTACTTTTGTAATACACAGGGGAGGTATTCCCTAGCTCAGCTCTACTCCCTTGCTGTACACTCAACCCCAGCTCACACTAGACTGACTTCTATTTCCTCCTAGAGAGGAAAGAAAGGAGCCAGCCCTGCCTAGCCACTAGGAACCTGCCGCTCCATATACACGACCTTATGGAAAAAGCACAGTGATCAGTACATTAACACTTTATCCACTTGCTGTGGGGACACTGCATACCCCCTTACTAAAGCTATCCCCGCTGCTCTCTAGCAATAAAGATAAGTCACATGAAAGGCAGAAAAAGCAAACTTATACACTGACAAGCAAAAGTGTAACAATGTTTTGAACTTTTGACTTTCAGGCACCATATCTTACCATCCACAACAGCTTTGAACATAAGACTACCATAATTTTATAAACACTCATCTTGGCTATCTCATACATAAATTGGACTAGCAACTACTTATCATATGATTAGTTATGCAGATTATTGTCATGCATTTTTACTGGTTTTGCTCCTAAGAGGGTCAATCCCGTACCTCTACTTCATTGTACCATTTCTTCAACGTATGCTTCAGGACATTGTCCTGCTGGAACACTATGTCGTCCTTTTCATACCTGTAGTACTCAAGTGTAGTAAGTAACTCGTCTTGTAGGATCACATATAGCCATCGATTCTGGTCAAGTATCCAATGCCTTTGGCTGTGAAGCAACCCCATATCATCAGGCTTCCTTGATCCGTTTCCCTTGTTTCTTCCAGAGCCATTTGAACCCAGTCTATTGACTTTCAGCTCATCCCTCCAAATCACCTGTTTTCAATCTTCTATGGTCCACTGTTCACACTTTTTTGCAAACTCAAGCAGACACTTCTTATGATGAAATCAAGGCTTCTTCACCTTTTTTTCGAGTCACCATTACAGACTTGTGTAATACGCGTTGCATGGACATCTGTGATCTCACTATTCCGAAGTATACAAGCCTTCACCACTGCCATGTTTGTCAGGCCAGAACTGATAGACCTTGTGATGAGGTGACTTGTTGACTCTGATATTTTGCCTGGACGTCCACCTCTTGGCTTTGGAATGGATGGACGTACTTCATTTCGTATTCTTCCAACTGTCGTGGTGCTCACATGATGCAGTTTAGCAATTTTCTTGGCCGAGATACCGCTATCGATGAGCTGGATGATGCTGTTTTTCTTTTCTTCGGAAATAATCTTCATGGCTGCTCCTGGATTCAAACCAGTGACCTTTCACTTGGGAATCAACCTAATAACACACTGAGCTATTAGGGAATGTGAGAACTGGTTGTAATGTGTAGTATACAAGAAGAAAAAGATTGTTCCACCACCAGGAGCAAACAGTAACAACGCAGTTATATGACAGGAATCTGCATAACTAATCATATGCTAAATAGTTGTCCAATTTATGTATGAGATAGCCAAGATGATGTCTATAAAATGATGGTAGTCTCACATTGTAAGCTGTAGTGGATGGTGAGATATGGAGCATCGCAGGTGACGCTAGGGAGGCTCGTCCCTGCTACTGCCTGCTATTGGCTGCTCCATCCCCCCCCCCCCCCGACAATGCATATTTTCATCCGCGCATGGGGAGAAGCAGCGGCGGCGGTGCGGGGATCATGAGCGTCACAGGGAGCGAGAGCCAGGTAAATAGATTCAGTGTGAAGGGCCCGGGCATATGAGGGACATTTTTTAGTCTCGGATAACCCCTTTAAGATCCTGGCTGGATGCCCAGGTGTGTGGGAGACCGTTCTGAAGTGGTTCTCTGAATTATTGAAATTCCCTTTGCTGCCTTGCTGGACACCAGTTCTCAAGACACAACTATCCAGCAGGCGCATTTGAAATATACTGGGGCAGTGAACAGTTGTTGCAACATCCAAAATTCTGGCTGAACATTATGGTCAGCAGTGGTAAGCCAGTGCCTGCGCATTGGTACTGGGAATCAACTCTTTAAATAGGAGAGACAACACTACTACAACAAGACGTCATTGTAGTGCAAGTCACATGATGACAACACTCCTCCAGTAGTGCTTGGAATGAATGTCCTCAGAAACTGCTTTGGAGAGATGTTAACTGCCTTGCGCAAGTCTGTGCCTACAGCGTCACCTGCCGAGTGATAGCCATCCAGTGGTCCTGACTTTTGTGTGCTTTCTGCTTCAATGCCTCTGTTCCACAAACGGTATAATATGTCCTATACTTGTCCAAAAAGTGCAGATCATGGACCCACTGAAGTCAATGAGTCCGCAACAAAATGCACGTTGACCGAATCCGTATTTTGCGGATCATTGGTTTGCGGACTGCAAAATGGACACGGTCCTGTTCATGAGGCCTTTATCTGTGGGGTTACATAGGACTGCAGGTAACATCTACTGCATTATCTGTACTCTGTACTTTGAGTGTGTTACCTGTGGTGTTACCACTGTGTGTTACTTGGGACTGAATTTAACATCCACGGCACTATTTCTGAGTGTTATCAGTGGTGTTACATAGGACTGCAGGTAATGTCTACTACATTATATGTATTCAGTTGTCATTGTGTGTCATCTGTGGTGTTACATAGGACTGCAGGTAATATCTGTCCCACCCCCACTTCTTCAACATGTCCCCCAGCTCTTCATCCTGCTGCCTGCGCAGTATACCAATTAACCCTGGAATTTTTGATCAGTGGGGGATCAGTGCCCCTGCCAATTGTCACAAGGGGCTGTGAGTTCTCCTTATTCACTTGAACAGGACAAGCTTCACAGCACAGCCACTGTACAGACAAGCCACTGGATTAGAGCAAACAAAAAAGAGTGTGCTTGACTTGAAGGAACTCTGAGCAGATTTCATTGATGATGGTTGACTTGGGACCTGGACTTCAGACTCCCACAATCAGTATTGAAGGCCTATTCTGTAATTGGCCATCAATAAAGCGAGTCTGTCAGCAGTTTTGCATGGTCATAGGTAGGGGCTGGGGAGAACAGTACAAACATACCTTTTGCGGAGCTGTAATTATTATGAGTAGTGTGAATATGACATTTTATTCTGCTGAATATTGTTTTGCAAGAGCTCAGGAGACGGAGCTTTACTGTGAAGTGCTGTCTGCATTGAGCTGCTTCACAGCCGCTCCCCAAACCATGGATCCTGTCCCTCAGAGCAGAGGGGAGGAGCACTTATAGAAGCTAAATCTGGTATACTGAAAGCTCATATTCACACTACTCCTGAATAGAAAACCGCTGGGAAAGGTACGTTTGTTCTAAAGGTATGCTTAACAGAGGTTTTTCAGGACTCAGGGGTTGCACAAACCCACCTTTATTACACATAACACGCATGTAGAAGAAAGTTTTTTTTTATATACTTACTGTTTTGAACTCTCATGGATTGGCTTTTCAGGTTAGTTGCCGCTCCCCTTCTGAAAATCCTGCTTCTACTGGCATCATGTCCTTTACCAGGTTTCTGGCTATAAATGGGATGTAATTTCTGCTGTGGTCTGGGCCAGAAGTATTCCTCTCCCTGGTGCTTGTACACACTTCTGAATCTTTCTCATCTGTGTGTACACCAGGTAGAGGAGTGGTTACGGTCCCGTCCAAATGGGGTATAGACTTAAAGGGGTTATCCCATGACTAATGTAAAAAATGAAAATCAGACATCATATAGTACATAACAACCTCTTTCTAACAAAGCCAGAACCAGCCCTGTACCTCAAATGGATCCAGAGATCTCCACATTCATTGCTCTGCTACATCTATATCAAGCTGACAGCTCAAGGGCAGTGTCTTTTCTGCTGAAGCTAAGGGGGCGTCTCAGCACTCCCTATCAAAGCCCAGGAGGCAGAAGGATGAAACTGAGCATGTGCGGCCTTCTCAGTGATCAGGTCAAAGAAAACAAAGAAAAATAACAAACAGCAGGTGGCGCTATACAGATACATGTTATTGAATAACTCAGTGACTATGCAAAATTTTTAATTACATGGAATTACAAAAGGATTCAGATGCAGGTGCCGGTTTGAAAACCGTAGAATATTTTTCATGGGACAACCCCTTTAATGGAATGGTGTGAAACTTTTATCTGAGGATTGTGTGCTATGTGAGCGAGGCCCATGGAACCTCAGTTAGTTCAGCTTGTCAGAAGTAGTAGGGAGAGCAGAAGTGCAGTGTTCTCCTGAGTGCCAAGGTGTGATAATATACTACAAGCCACAGAGAGCAGTTACAACATGTGTGACACATGGTACAGGTGTTGGCTGTAAGCTGCGACGTGTACTGTGGAGGAGATCAGTGACCTGCCCCATTCCAGAATGGGTTACAGGCGCTGTGCCAGGACAGTAGAGCACACACACCCAGAGACGGCTTTAGGCTTGATGATACCCCATGCATGCTTTTCTGATAAAATCCTGGACATAAGGAAATGTAAAATTCATGGATAAAATGTATTTATTGTTCTGTTTTGTCCCTCGTACAGTACCTTAATTTATATGGAAGTTCAATTAGGCTCTACCCCTGGCTGAACACTGAGAGTAGGGGTGGATTGGCTATAGACTCTTCAGGGAAATTACCCAGTGGGCTGATGTCCAGGGGACCGCCAGACCCTTCCTCATGGCTGCCGGCCAGGTAAGTAATGATCTTTTGCTCCCAGAGTTAATTAACATTGGAGGTGTCAAGTAGTTATATACCTTATACCTGGCTGGTGACCATATGTGCCCTCCTGATTCCTGAATTCATCTGTATCACCATCTTGAGGCAACTGTATTTGGAGTTTTCACGGATTGGCTAGACGCTAAAATACTTTTACTTTATTTGCAACTCGTGCAACACACTTACAAGGAAAAGAGGGGAAAGTGAATTTATCACATATTAAAAAGAGGGGGTTGGCAAGTGTGTGATAAGCCAACACCCATGAGTATGTTAGTGCACATAGATAAGCACTCAGAATGGGTGTATGTATTACTGTTATGTAAACACCCCTTTCAAAAGAGCTATATAAAATGGTACAGGTACACCTTAGGTATGCAATCACTGCAGCTGCGTTTGACCATGGACACTATGACTGTATTAGGTCTTGTCCTGGGCACAACGCTCAGCTACATATTTTGTTTATTCCAACTGCACATCCAGGATACTCGTGGCATTAGGCGCATTCAGCCAAATGCTGCATCAGCATACGCCAACCATAGAGTATTGCCTGACCACTAACAAAAGGATAGCTATTGCCCCAGCATGCAATTGTTACGCTCGACGCGTTTCATCTTGTGAATCATCAGGAGCAATAAATCATTGATCTTCGCTGGTAGTCTATCAAACGAGCAATCACACTAGTGGTGTGTGACCGCATGTATCGGCGCTATAATGGCCGCCTTTTTTTAATATGTGATAAATTCACTTTCCCCTCTTTTCCTTGTAAGTGTGTTGCACGAGTTGCAAATAAAGTAAAAGTATTTTAGCGTCTAGCCAATCCGTGAAAAATTGATATATACAAGACGTCATATAATTTGACCATTTATTGAGCCGTGAATTGTTTCTTAACTGTATTTGGAGGACAGGACATGGCAGCTGGCACTGGTGACCACAGAGGGGCAGCTGCTGAGGAGGTATTTTGTACTGTTGGCGCATTATTTTGTGCTGCACTGTGGTTTTTGATGTTGCCGGGGCAGTGTATTGTGTTTCTCTGAGGTATCTAGCTCTGCTGGGGTGGTATTTTGTGCCACAATATGGCATTGCTGGCGCCGCCTACTTGTGTTAGCCCTGCCTTCTGTCAATTTGAATCTGGCTACAACATGGGTCCACTTTTAGGCTTATGTTCCCAGTCCACCCCTGACTGAGAGGGCTGCAAGTGACAGGGGAAGCACAGGGCAGAGAGGATGAGACTGGAGGCTGTGGCACAGGGAGCTGGCTGTCCTCACTCCAATGCCACCTAGGGCAGTAAAATGACCGAAGGGTGCAACCTTTCTTCGCTTGGTGGTTGGCAGGGTGTAAAACAGTAGAGCAGGAGCTGGCGGATTACTGAGTAGATGCTGGAAGTTTCATGTACATTCAGTACAGTAGTACAGCAATTATTACATTCCTGAGGTACACAACTTACCTTTCCCAGTGTCTTTTTATAGGCAGCGGCAATGATGGTACTCCCTGAGTCTCAGTCTAAACACCTTTTGCAATCTTTTCTGCAATAGGTCCAGGTAGCCAATCTGTTTCAAAGTGTGGTGGGTGCTGGAGGCAATTAACAGTTTCCACAAGCAGTAAAGTCTTAAAGGGGTTATCCCATCTTGGACAATGGGGGCATATCGCTAGGATATGCCCCCATTGTCTTATAGGTGTGGGTCCCACTACTGGGACCGCACCCATATCGAGAACGGGGCCCCAAAAGAGAAGGAGGGCGCACTGCGCATGTGCAGCCGCCCTCCATTCATTTCTATGGGGCCGCCGAAAATAGCCGAGCGCTGGCTCGGCTATTTCCGTCAGCTCAATACAAATGAATGGGAGCCGCGCCGCGCTTGCGCGGTGCGCTCCCATTTATTTCTATGAGCGCAGCAGGGAAGCTGCGCCTGGTGGTGGTTGGACCCACTTCGTTCTCGATATAGGTGCGGGTCCCAGCGGTGGGACCCGCACCTATAAGACAATGGGGGCATATCCTAGTGATATGTTCCCATTGTCCAAGATGGGAAAACCCCTTTAATGCTATTAAAGAGTGATGCCTTACTGTCTGAATAAAGTGCATGGCTTTACATGATTTTCTACAGTCTGTAAAATGTCTGTGGTCTTCCCTCATGGGTATATTTTCAGTTAAAGGGCGTCTTTCACCTGTTTTTCACCTATATAGCTAACAGCACTGCCCCACAGAAGATTGCAGACACATCCCAGACATACCTGTGTGCACTGTGTGTCTGTATTCCATGTCCAGGAAAAGCACTTTTATTCTGCTGGAAAACAGCTCCCAAGTGCCCAGCTGAAAGTGAAACTAAAAACGGATTTCTCGACTCGATTTCTAATAGCTATATCTTCTGATATACATGATGTGCCAGCTTTCAAAGAAGGTCAAAGCTAAAGCAGCCCTCCCCTCTTCAGTCTGGTTTGCTTTGGGCACTTGCAGCAGCAGAGCTGGGCACTTGGGAGCTGTTTTCCAGCAGAATAAAAGTTCTTTTCCTGCACATGGAATAAAGGCACACAGGTATGTCTGGGATGTGTGTGCAATCTTCTGTGGGGCAGTGCTCTTAGTTATGCCCCTTTCACACGAGCGGGAGACTCGCATGTCTCCCGCAACGCATCTACAGGGCTGGACTCCTGCACTGACTGGGATCGCATATAATGCTCTGCGATCCCTGTCAGTGCCGAGTCCAGCCCTGTAGATGCGTTGCGGGAGACATGCGAGTCTCCCGCTCGTGTGAAAGGGGCATTATATTGGTTGAAAACCAGGTGAAAGACTCCCTTTAACCCCTTCACGCCCAGCACCGTACATGTACGGCGCTGGGGGATGTGAATTGCCGCCCAGCCCCGTCGTCCTGCACCCGCCCGATCAGCTGCAGGGGACCGGCTGTTCCCGGTAGCCGGACCCCTGCTGTATGCGCCGGCATTGGTGTTTGCCGGAGCATTAACCCTTGATGTGCTGTGGTCAGTGCTGACAGTGGCACATGCGATCTGTGCGGCGTGAAGGGGCTGCCACCGGGTCGCCGCGTTGCTGTGACAGGGACCCGATAGCTTGACTGATAGCTGCCATCCCTGCGAGCCTGTGAGATCCAGCCCCCTGGATCTCACAGGAAGCAGGCTGTATATTACACTGTGTAATACACTTAGCCTCCATTCACACGTCTGTATTTTCTTTTCCAGATTTTCGACACGTTTTTTGCAGATCCGTGTTTCCACAAAAACCTTCCGTTTTTACCAATTGTACATCCGCATCTGCTCCGTTTTTCCGCAAAAAAAAAAGGAAGGAGGAATATATGTTGGTAGGGTATTTCTTTCTATTTCCTGGAAACGGATCTGCAATTGCGGATGATATGCGGATAACATATTGATGCATTCCGTATATCATCCGCATTTTTTGCGGATCCATCTTATTTGCGGATCCGCATAACGGAACGGAACAACGGATGCGGACAGTATACGGGGTGCTGTCCGCAATTTTTCAGGACCCATTGAAATGAATGGATCCGCATCCTATGCGCATGATTTGTGGATCGGATGCGGATCGGATCAGGAAAGAAAAACAGGATGTGTGAATGGAGCCTTACATTGGCTGTAAGGCTCCATTCACACATCCTGTTTTTCTTTCCTGAAGTATTGTAATGCTTTGTGCAGGGGATCAGACCCCCAAAAGTTAAAAAGTGTGGGGAAAAAAAGTGAAAAAAAGGTTAAAAAATAAAAATAAAAAAAGAAAGTGTTACAAAAAAGTTTCAAGTTAAAAAAAAGCATCCTTTGTCAAAAATAGGGAAAAAAAGAAAAATAGACATATTAGGTATCGCCGCATCCGTATCGACTGGCTCTATAAAAATATCACATGATACACCCCACCAGGTAAACGCAGTAAAAAAAACAAAAAAAAAAACAGCCATTTTTTGGTCACCTTCCCTTACAAAAAGTGTAATAGCAGGCGATCAAAAAGGCGTATTTACCCCAAAATTGTACCAATCAAACCGTCATCTCATCCTGCAAAAATTGATACCAAAATGGCAGCACAAAAACAAGATTTAATTCTGTTCAAAAATGCATCTAATGTGTAAAACTTAACAAAAATAAAAATGTTAGACATATTGGGTATTGCCACAAATATCACATGATTTGCCCCTTCAGGTGAATGTTGTAAAAAAAAATTTAAAAAAACATGCCAAAACAGCCATTTTTTGTCACCTTGCCTCACAAAAAGTGTAACACCAAGCGATCAAAAAGTCTTATGTACCCCAAAATGGTATCAATGAAACCGTCACCTCATCCCGCAAAAAATAAGACCCCACATAATACAATAACTCAAAAAATAAAAATCAATGGCTCCCGCATACCAATCCATCAAAATCTGTGCTGATCCATATGGCGCTCCTTCTGTTCTGAGTCCTGCCATGTGTCCCCACAGCAGTTTACCACCACATATGGAGTGTTGCCGTATTCAGGAGAAAATGGGTAACAAATTATGGGGTGCTTTTCTCCCGTTACCCCTTGTGAAAATGAAAAATTTGGGTCTAAAGCAACATTTTATTGGAAGAAATGAAACTTTTCATTTTCACAGCCAAGTGTTTCCAAATTCCGTAAAACGCTTAGGGGCTCAAAGTGCTCTGTACACCCCTTAATATATTCTTTGACGGGTGTAGTTTCCAAAATGGGGTCACTTTTTGAGGGTTTCCACTCTAGGGGTACGTCAGGGTCTCTCAATTACAAAATGGTGCCTAAAAAACATTCAAAATCAAAATCTGGTGCTTAAAAAATGGTTTTGGAAATTTTGTTGAAAATTTGAAAACGGCTTCTAAATTTCTAAGCTTTCTAACGTCCTAAAAAAGTAAAATGACATTTATAAAATGATGCCAACATAGACATATGGGGAATGATGACTGATAACTATTTTATGAGGTATCACTATCTGTCTTAAAAGTTGAGAAATTCAAATTTAGAAAATTGTGAATTTTTACAATTATTTTTTAAATTTGGGATTTTTTAAAAAATAAAGGAAAAATATATTGACTCAAATTTACCACTGTCATGCAGTACAATGTGTCACGAGAAAACATTCTCAGAATGGCTTGGATAAGTAAAAGTGTTCCAAATTTATTACGACATAAAGTGACACATGTCAGATTTGCAAAAAATGGCCTGACCAGGAAGGTGAAAACTGGCCTGGGGTTGAAAGGGTTAAGCTTCTCTTCGGGCCTACTTTGCAGGAGTTCACACGTGTAGGTCTTGCCTGTAGCTTCTAGGGGTTGTACTATATTGATGATCTATACTCAGAATAGGTCATCAATAAAAGATGGGCAAGAGCCCAGCTGCTCACGACCTAAACTGAAGAATACATAGTGCTCATTCAAGCGCTGACTTCTCTTCACTGTTTACCTGCTCCACCATCCCTTTCACTTAAATGGGACGGTTCTTTCCTATTTACTTGAATAAGACAGAGTCGTCCTATTGGAATGGGGCAGAGGAGCTGTAATTACACCTGCTCACTGTTGCAATGTCGATGGCTATCCATGCTTTTCTTTTTGTGTTGGTATATTTCATTATTGCGCTCCTTTCTCTCATAGTATCAACACTCCTCTCATTTGGCCCAGGTTTTCCTGATGTGCAAGAGACTGCATACGGGTTAATAAATTCCTATTAGTTCCCTGAGAACATATGGAAAGGTGAGGTACTGCATGGTTGCCGTTGTGTTGTGCCTGTGGGTTGGAGAGCCCTGTGCCAAGGGGACTTAATCTGACATCAGGGGTGCTGTTGGACTGCTGGATCAGACTGCTTGCTGATGTGGTGCCTTCTCATTGAGGAAATGCCTTGTGTACAGTATGTAGATAATGGCACTGTATACTACTAATTATGCTGAGAAGCAATATTTAATGTGCTGTGAAGCATCAGTAAATGAATGCATAACATGAATGTACAATCCATGCTTTTCTCTTTTTGTTGGTAGAAAAAAGTTGCAAACCGGGTGTGACTTTTTGAACGCCACTTGCGACAATTTATGGCAAAGGTGGTGTTTTGGCGGGGCCAGCATGTTCGCCACATTTATCTCCATTTGTGCCAGCTCAGAGCTGCTGTAGATTTCATTCTGGAGCAAGGACAGCCGGAAGTGAACATAATTTATAAATAGGCCTGCGCCTCATCATAAATTAGCCACATCCTCTGGGAGCGCAGGAGATAGGTCTTTTTAAAATAGGTCTTTGATAAATATCACCCTATGTGCATAAGATTTTGAAAACCTCACTGGCGTTGCATTAAGGTGTATTTGGGCAATAATCGGGCAGATTATCAGGAACGAACGTTCCTGCGAATGCTCATTCCCGACAATCTGCCCATGTAAAGGTGCTGCAGATCACTCAATGAGCAAGAGAAACACTTGTTCATCGGATGAAACTGTCGTCAGTGCAGGCACCTAAATTATTGTTTCCGGGCAGCAGATTGTGATCTAACCAGCGATCTGCTGCCCAGAAATAATACAGGTATAAGGAGAATGAGCAATCGCAATAGCGCCTTTTTTGTTTGTCCGCATCCAATCCACATTTTTTGCGGATCGGATGTAGACCCGCTCACTTCAATGGGGCCGCAAAAGATGTGGTCATCACACCGTGTGCTGTCCGCATCTGTATGTTCGTTCCGTCGCAACTGCAAAAATATAGAACATGTCCTATTCTTGTCTGCATTACAGACAAGGATAGGACTGCTCTATTATGGGCCGGGTGTTCTGTTCCACACAATGTGGAACGCACACGAACGGTATTCTTGTTTTGCGGATCTGCAAGAATGTCAATGGCCATGTACATAAGCCCTTACACTGTGGATTTTCCAAACATGTGCATGCAGCCTAACTCTTGTAAGCTGTCTTGTGCTCTCTTTTCAGCATGTCAGACCTCCACCAATTACATTAATAAAAAATAATAAAAGGCCTGAAATAATAAAATAAAAGTTGACAATTAGTAACATAGTAACATAGTAACATAGTTTATAAGGCCGAAAAAAGACATCTGTCCATCCAGTTCAGCCTGTTTTCCTACAAGTTGATCCAGAGGAAGGCAAAAAAACCCTGTGAGGTAGAAGCCAGTTTTCCCCACTTTAGGGAAAAAAATTCCTTCCCGACTCCAATCAGGCAATCAGAATTACTCCCTGGATCAACGACCCCTCTCTAGTAACTATAACCTGTAATATTATTACCCTCCAAAAATACGTCCAGGCCCCTCTTGAACTCTTTTAGTGAACTTACCATCACCACCTCCTCAGGCAGAGAGTTCCATAGTCTCACTGCTCTTACCGTAAAGAATCCTCTTCTATGTTTATATACAAACCTTCTTTCCTCCAGACGCAGAGGAT
>ONZH01006352.1:0-56796 GCA_900303285.1 Rhinella marina | reverse complement strand
CGAATAACGAGCACCCGAGCATTTTAGTGCTCGCTCATCTCTAATACAGATATATCATGGGTAAATTGTCAGAAAGGTAACAATGACCTAAAAATGCCATGTGTAATCACTACCCCTGAAAAGAGTATAATTCGTTTCCACAACAATGGAAATAATCACAGATGAGATAGAAGATAAATATAAATAAAGAATTATAAACTCCAGCCTATATCTAATAATAGCTAGTAAATACAGAAAGGATGTCCCATAATGGATAAAGGCCAGAAAAGTCAAACACAAAGTAAAAAAAAAATATCAACCACCTCTAGGCTTATCCGTGGACATGATAAATGGGAGAGAGATGTTGGGTGACCAGAAAAAATGCCTCAAAACGCGTTTTGCTCTCACAGTTTCTCCAGGAGATCGAATATGTACTGACCTGGTATCTTTATATATCCATTGTTGTGAACATGTATTATACTCTTTTTGGGGGTAGTGAGACTTGGGGGGCCTGTGATTCCACATAACATTTAGGTCATTGTTACATTTCTGACAGCATTACCCATGATTTATCTGTATATGTATTTTTTTTTTTTTTGTCTTTATTTGATGTGATAAAGATATATATATATATATATATATATATATATATATATATATATATACAGTACGGACCAAAAGTTTGGACACACCTTCTCATTCAAAGAGTTTTCTGTATTTTCATGACTATGAAAATTGTAGATTCACACTGAAGGCATCAAAACTATCAATTAACACATGTGGAATTATATACTTAACAAAAAAGTGTGAAACAACTGAAAATATGCCTTATATTCTAGGTTCTTCAAAGTAGCCACCTTTTGCTTTGATTACTGCTTTGCACACTCTTGGCATTCTCTGATGAGCTTCAAGAGTAGTCACCTGAAAATGGTTTTCACTTCACAGGTTGCCCTGTCAGTTTATTAAGTGGGATTTCTTGCCTATAAATGGGTTGGGACCATGAGTTGTGTTGTGCAGAATCAGGTGGATACACAGCTGATAGTCCTACTGATAGACTGTTAGAATTTGTATTTCTGGCAAGAAAAAAGCAGCTAAGTAAAGAAAACGAGTGCCATCATTACTTTAACCCTTCACGACCGCCGCCGTACATGTACGGCGCGCGGGCGGTGCGGGGACATGACGCCCGCTCGCGGGTGCGGCGGGCGTCATGGCCGGCAAGTCTCTGCTGTTTCTAACAGCAGAGACTTGCCGCATCTTACCTCCGTCTTCGGAGACTTCCAGGGCCTTCTGATGCCGTGATCACACGTGATCACGGCATCAGGATGCGTCTGAACCCGGAAGCCCACGTTCCGGGTGGTGTACAGACGCCCGATTGGCCAATCGGGGTGTCTGTACACCATATGAAAACTGTAATCCTCGCTGGTGAGGATTACAGTTTTCAAACTGCAATTCTTATTCTGGCCACTAGATGGCAGGCCAGGATAAGAAATGAGCAATTCATGGTTTAACTGCATCTAGTAAATCCATGATTGCTCATAAAGAAAAAAAAACAAAACACAATAGATCAGATGATATTTGAGCTTTAAAATAATCACAGAAAAATTAAAAAAAAATGTTAAAAATATATAAAAAATAAAAAAGATATAAAAGTTCAAATCACCCCCTTTCCGTATAAGTAAAAAATAAATACCTAAATAACAATAAATATAGACATCATGGGTATCACCGTGACCGAAAACGCCCGTACTTTTAAAATATAAAAAAAAAATTTCAATACGGCGAATTGTGTGCGGAAAAAGCGTCCAAATGGCGATTCGCAGTTTTTTGTCCCTTTTTTTTCTAAAAAAAATTTAAATAAAAAGTGATCAAAAAGTCATACACACCCCAGAATGGTATCAATAAAAACTTCAGACCGCCCCGCAAAAAATGAGCCCCCATACAGCTCTGTACACATAAATACCAAAAAGTTATAGGGTCAATATATGACAAGGAAAAAAAAAAAAAAAAAGGGCAACTTTCTAATTATTTTATCACCATCTAAACGCAGGAAAAACTATACATATTAGGTATTGCCGGATTCGTACTGGACCAGTAGAATGAAAGTAACGGATCAGTTTTAATGCACATCGAATGCTGTAAAATAAGGAAACCCGTAGAACTGTAGCGGAATAGCGTTTCTTTGCAATTTCACCCGGTTTGGAATTTTTTTCCCGCTTCCCACTACACCGTATGCAATATTAAATGGTGGCGTTGGAAAGTACAACTTGTCCCGCAAACAACAAGCCCTCATACAGCTATGTGAACAGAAAAATAAAAGAGTTATGACTGTTTGAAGGCAGGGAGCACAAAACGAAAATGCAGAACCGAAAAAAGCTCCGGTCGTGAAAGGGTTAAGAAATGAAGGTTAGTCAGTTCGAAAAATTGGGAAAACTTTGAATGTGTCCCCAAGTGCAGTCGCAAAAACCATCAAGCGCTACAAAGAAACTGGCTCACATGAGGACCGCCACAGGAAATGAAGACCAAGAGTCACCTCTGCTGCGGAGGATAAATTCATCTGAGTCACCAGCCTCAGAAATCACAGGTTAACAGCAGCTCAGATTAGAGACCAGGTCAATGCCACACAGAGTTCTAGCAGCAGACACATCTCTACAACAACTGTTAAGAGGAGACTGTGTGCAGCAGGCCTTCGTGGTAAAATAGCTGCTAGGAAACCACTGCTAAGGACAGGCAACAAGCAGAAGAGACTTGTTTGGGCTAAAGAACACAAGGAATGGACATTAGTCCAGTGGAAATCTGTGCTTTGGTCTGATGAGTCCAAATTTGAGATCTTTGGTTCCAACCACCGTGTCTTTGTGCGATGCGGAAAAGGTGAACGGATGGACTCTACATGCCTGGTTCCCACCGTGAAGGATGGAGGAGGAGGTGTGATGGTGTGGGGGTGCTTTGCTGGTGACACTGTTGGGGATTTATTCAAAATTGAAGGCATACTGAACCAGCATGGCTACCACAGCATCTTGCAGCGGCATGCTATTCCATTCGGTTTGCGTTTAGTTGGACCACCATTTATTTATAAACAGGACAATGACCCCAAACACACCTCCAGGCTGTGTAAGGGCTATTTGACAAAGAAGGAGAGTGATGGGGTGCTACACCAGATGACCTGGCCTCCACAGTCACCAGACCTGAACCCAATCGAGATGGTTTGGGGTGAGCTGGACCACAGAGTGAAGGCAAAAGGGCCAACAAGTGCTAAGCAGCTCTGGGAACTCCTTCAAGACTGTTGGAATACCATTACAGGTGACTACCTCTTGAAGCTCATCAAGAGAATGCCAAGAGTGTGCAAAGCAGTAATCAGAGCAAAAGGTGGCTACTTTGAAGAACCTAGAATATAAGACATATTTTCAGTTGTTTCACACTTTTTTGTTAAGTATATAATTCCACATGTGTTAATTGATAGTTTTGATGCCTTCAGTGTGAATCTACAATTTTCATAGTCATGAAAATACAGAAAACTCTTTGAATGAGAAGGTGTGTCCAAACTTTTGGTCTGTACTGTATATATATATTTTTTTATATAAATGTTCTGTATGGGCATGACTTTTGTCCATGTTTAGGGGTACAAGTTTGTAGGTTATAAGTTAATGAAACTGGCATAGACAAAAATGACACTAATGTATTGTGATTATCCATTCTATCCATGCTTTCTTTACTGGCGAGATTGATTTTTCCATTGCATTATGCACCGCTAGTTTCCATGGTTATGACCACCGTGTAATCCAACAACTGAGGCCGTGCTTGCACACTGTAGAAAAAAGTGCTGACCTCTGATGGATTGTAGGGTGGTCATAACCATGGAAAAAAGCAGTGTATACTGTAATGAAAAAATGAATCTAGCCAGTAAAGGAAACAATATGGACAATCACAATACATTTGTACAAGTGGCTTGTATAAACTTTCTCTACGTGAGAAATGATATTTGCTTAACCCTTTCACGACCGGAGCTTTTTTCGGTTCTGCATTTTCGTTTTGTGCTCCCTGCCTTCAAACAGCCATAACTGTTTTATTTTTCTGTTCACATAGCTGTATGAGGGCTTGTTGTTTGCGGGACAAGTTGTACTTTCCAACGCCACCATTTAATATTGCATACGGTGTAGTGGGAAGCGGGAAAAAAATTCCAAACCGGGTGAAATTGCAAAGAAAACGCTATTCCGCTACAGTTCTACGGGTTTCTTATTTACAGCATTCGATGTGCATTAAAACTGATCCGTTACTTTCATTCTACTGGTCAGTACGAATCCGGCAATACCTAATATGTATAGTTTTTCCTGCGTTTAGATGGTGATAAAATAATTAGAAAGTTGCCCTTTTTTTTTTTTTTTTTTCCTTGTCATATATTGACCCCTATAACTTTTTGGTATTTATGTGTACAGAGCTGTATGGGGGCTCATTTTTTGCGGGGCGGTCTGAAGTTTTTATTGATACCATTCTGGGGTGTGTATGACTTTTTGATCACTTTTTATTTAATTTTTTTTTAGAAAAAAAAAGGGACAAAAAACTGCGAATCGCCATTTGGACGCTTTTTTCCGCCACACAATTCGCCGTATTGAAATTTTTTTTTTATATTTTAAAAGTACGGGCGTTTTCGGTCACGGTGATTCCCATGATGTCTATATTTATTGTTATTTAGGTATTTATTTTTTACTTATACGGAAAGGGGGGTGATTTGAACTTTTATATCTTTTTTATTTTTTATATATTTTTTAACATTTTTTTTAATTTTTCTGTGATTATTTTAAAGCTCAAATATCATCTGATCTATTGTGTTTTGTTTTTTTTCTTTATGAGCAATCATGGATTTACTAGATGCAGTTAAAACCATGAATTGCTCATTTCTTATCCTGGCCTGCCATCTAGTGGCCAGAATAAGAATTGCAGTTTGAAAACTGTAATCCTCACCAGCGAGGATTACAGTTTTCATATGGTGTACAGACACCCCGATTGGCCAATCGGGGCGTCTGTACACCACCCGGAAGCGTGGGCTTCCGGGTTCAGACGCATCCTGATGCCGTGATCACGTGTGATCACGGCATCAGAAGGCCCTGGAAGTCTCCGAAGACGGAGGTAAGATGCGGCAAGTCTCTGCTGTTAGAAACAGCAGAGACTTGCCGGCCATGACGCCCGCCGCACCCGCGAGCGGGCGTCATGTCCCCGCACCGCCCGCGCGCCGTACATGTACGGCGGCGGTCGTGAAGGGGTTAAGTGACATAACCCCTTTAACTTAATATTTTGAGGCAATCACTGCAATCAAGTGATTTCTGTAACTTTCTCTTTCAGTAAGTCTTTATTTGTTTTGCAATAGGTAAAATACAATACAGCTTGCTGTTACTTCGCAAGCAGAGTAATTGAAAGATGTGTTAACCAGTCCAACAGACTAGACAATCTACTCTTAGGCCCCATTCACACGACCGTATGTACATTTCCGCATCTTATCCGCATTTTTGCGGATAAGATGCGGAACCATACGGACCCATTCATTTTTCCATAGGAGAAAAAAAATGCGGAATGCACACCGTGTGCATTCCGCATCCCGTATCTCACGGAAGTTCCCCCGCAAAAAAAATAAAACATGTCCTATACTTGGCCTCAAAATCACGTCCGTAGCCCCATTAAAGTCAATGGGTCCGCAAAATTGCGGAACACTACGGAAGACTTTCTGTATGTCTTCGGTTCCGTTTTTATACGGATCACGGAATACATACGGTCGTGGGGCCTTAGCCTCCACTATAATTCAAGCCGTCCCATTCTTTTACCTATAATTAAAGCCACATTGCAAACATGAAAAGCTTGCATTACAACATGCTCAACTCTCTCAGTTCTTAAACCCATAGACATTCCATTACAATCCTTGGAACTAATTATTGCTGTAACTTTCAATGAGAATTCTTCACCTGTCCACAGGTATTCTGGCCCTCTCCTCGTGAATCCCTGCTGGCATCCAACTCTTTTGCAATTGACAAGTGGCCTACTGATTTCCCCCAATGAACAAGGGCACTCAGACCAGTAGATCTAGCAGATATATAGGCAAACAATAGGTTCTTCAGGTACCTCACATGGTTTAACCACACCTTCATCTCTCGTGCCAAAACCACTATCTATAGATCAACATGGAAACTGGGCCTCCAGAGAAGAATTTTGCGCTACCTCTCCTAAAGCTGTGGTCTTCTCAAACCACAGCACATCCATAAGACAACAAGATCACTACATTAAGGCCCCACTCACACGACCGTATGTATTCCGTGTCCGTATAAAAACGGAACCGAAGACATACGGAATGTCTTCTGTAGGGTTCCGCATTTTTGCGGACCCATTGACTTTAATGGGGCTACGGACGTGTTTTGCGGCCAAGTATAGGACATGTTTCCTTTTTTTTGCGGGAGAACTTCCGTAATATATGGATGCGGAATGCACATGGTGTGCATTCCGCATTTTTTTTCTCCTATGGAAAAATGAATGGGTCCATATGGTTCCGCATATTATCCGCAAAAATGCAGATAAGATACGGAAATGAACATGCGGTCGTGTGAATGGGGCCTAACAAAGATATTCCCACACTGACTTACACACAGTCCAAACATCTGTTTCTCGCACTACATTCCACTCTCTTTACAGCTGGTGTTCTCCTGTACCACAGCCGCTCATATCCTCAAGCATTTTTCATTTTGTCTGAGTTGGAATCTACTCCAAGCACTTTGACACTAGCACAACAAGCAGAAACTCACAGCAGAAAAGCTTGGGATTGTGGAGATTGTAGGTTTGTGAGGGAAGATCAGGAGCCATGATACTGTCAGTGTGTTGCAGGCTCACACAGGAGCTAGACAAATGGATTGCAAGGTAAACTGAAGCTCTGGTTCTAAGTATAGTTATGGGTTCTGGTTGGGTCACAACTTGCAGCCTTAATGCAGTTTTTCACAAATTAAGTTACTTCACTGGAATACCCCTTTAAGTGGGTATATAAGATTTTCCAGTCTTACACCAGGACACCCACAAAGTACAGATGAGCAAATCAATTCATACAAATTGATTTTTTAATCAAACATGGGGCTGTCCCCACTGCTCAAATGGCTCCCCCTCCCGTTTGATTAACAGGATCAGAATCTCACCTGGCAATGTCAATCTCGCATCTGCTCCACTCCATGTGACAGCTCAAACACAGAAGCTCTCCTCATGCTACTGGAACACTGACTGTACATGTGCTGCTACCTGAAATGCACAGTTGCTGCTCTTGTAGCAGCCGTAGAGCCTCTGTGCTTGCACCATTACTTGGAACAGCTGTGCACATGCGAGATTGACAAGGTCAGGCAAGATGCCTGTCAATCAAGCGGGGGAGTGGGTCCTTCTAAGCTGCAGGGGCAGAAGTCAAAAACTCTGATGTACGGATATATTCACTCATATCCACCAAAAAAGCTTTCCTCTCCAGTGTTTAGACAATCTGTATGCTCTGTAATTAATGCTGCCATATGCTGATGAAATTATAACATTATGAAAGAGTTGTAAACCTTTTACCAACAGATGGCAGACACTACAGCAGCTCTGTTTAAAAAGCATCCATGCACAGTGTATGAATTTCTGCCAAATTTTGGTGGGACTATCTTAATGTTTAAAAGATATGTGGTTTTCTAGAATTTTCCCCCCAGCAGAGGTCAAAGGAAAAAGGGGTGCATATTTTGATTAAATGCCTGATCATTTGTTTTCAAAGCAATAAGCCATTGTTAAAGAAGGCTGGCATTGGCTTATATACCCCTCAGCCCTCTGAGAACACATGCACAAGCAAAACCAAGCATAAATGTGTATAAGGAGTAGTGAGCAATAGATGTCAGTTAATCGAGTATTCAGTCAATGGCTTCCAAAGGTGTATGGTCACCTTAAGAAGAGAGGAAGTAATATATTCATTGCTCCAGATTCTTCCAATCACTGTCCTGCTTTTCCCATCCCTGCCCTATTAACCATGAAAGAAAGGCATCATAGAGGAAACGTGCATGTACTGTATGTGAGATTGTGTGTCCCACTTTATCTTCAGGATGTGTATGTGTCAGTGTGTGTATACAGTATGTGTGTGTGTGAATGTATGTACAGTACAGACCAAAAGTTTGGACACACCTTCTCATTGAAAGAGTTTTCTGTATTTTCATGACTATGAAAATTGTAGATTCACACTGAAGGCATCAAAACTATCAATTAACACATGTGGAATTATATACTTAACAAAAAAGTGTGAAACAACTGAAAATATGTCATATATTCTAGGTTCTTCAAAGTAGCCACCTTTTGCTTTGATTACTGCTTTGCACACTCTTGGCATTCTCTTGATGAGCTTCAAGAGGTAGTCACCTAAAAATGGTTTTCACTTTACAGGTGTGCCCTCTCAGGTTTAATAAGTGGGATTTCTTGCCTTATAAATGGGGTTGGGACCATGAGTTGTGTTGTGCAGAAGTCAGGTGGATACACAGCTGATAGTCCTACTGAATAGACTGTTAGAATTTGTATTTCTGGCAAGAAAAAAGCAGCTAAGTAAAGAAAAACGAGTGACCATCATTACTTTAAGAAATGAAGGTCAGTCAGTCCGAAAAATTGGGAAAACTTTGAATGTGTCCCCAAGTGCAGTTGCAAAAACCATCAAGCGCTACAAAGAAACTGGCTCACATGAGGACCGCCCCAGGAAAGGAAGACCAAGATTCACCTCTGCTGCGGAGGATAAGTTCATCCGAGTAACCAGCCTCAGAAATTGCAGGTTAACAGCAGCTCAGATTAGAGACCAGGTCAATGCCACACAGAGTTCTAGCAGCAGACACATCTCTACAACAACTGTTAAGAGGAGACTGTGTGCAGCAGGCCTTCATGGTAAAATAGCTGCTAGGAAACCACTGCTAAGGACAGGCAACAAGCAGAAGAGACTTGTTTGGGCTAAAGAACACAAGGAATGGACATTAGACCAGTGGAAATCTGTGCTTTGGTCTGATGAGTCCAAATTTGAGATTTTTGGTTCCAACCACCGTGTCTTTGTGCGACACAGAAAAAGTGAACGGATGGACTCTACATGCCTGGTTCCCACCGTGAAGCATGGAGGAGGAGGTGTGATGGTGTGGTGACACTGTTGGGGATTGAAGGCATACTGAACCAGCATGGCTACCACAGCATCTTGCAGCGGCAGGCTATTCCATCTGGTTTGCGTTTAGTTGGACCATCATTTATTTATCAACAGAACAATGACCCCAAACACACCTCCAGGCTGTGTAAGGTCTATTTGACCAAGAAGGAGAGTGATGGGGTGCTACACCAGATGACCTGGCTGTTGTATGATTTTATATTTACCACCGCCAGGTAAATAATTTCACAGCAATCCCAGTTCTCCAGAGATGAAGCTTTATTTTTCAGATGTAGGCCCAGAAACCGCAATGGATAATAGCTCAGTTACCCAGAGTAATGGTGTATCTCTGGTGTAGATATGAATGAGTGTACATGCATTACCCAATAGATGTTACCTCCACTCATTCATCTCTATAGCAGATTTGCTCCCTATTCTTATACCATGTTTTTCCATTTACCAAAATGTAAAGGACATCTTATTGGTGGACACGCAAAATTATCAGGTTCCCAGGAATCGTGATTGGTTAATTCATGATCCATTGTCTACCTGTAACAGCTGTGCAGACGCTGCTCCTTTTGAAGCATTGACAGGGAATTGATAACATCAGGCACGGTGTTTATACCTGTTTAGCAACAAGGTGTAAAACCATAAAATCCTGCTTAAGGTAAACATAGCAATTGTTTCTCGGGGCAAGTCTAGGGTGATTCTCGGGCCATCAGGAGCCGGGCGTTTTGCATATCAGATACTCTAAACCCAATCTAGATTCCTGCATTCAATCGTATTGTCTTGCAGCTGTCCTACAAGCAATTCTTTAATTTACACGGAATACTGAATGAGTTTAAGTAGCTGCCTGTTCCATCCTGTCGTGTCCTCCTGTGAAACACAATTTAAATGTCCTTTACATCCTGGTTAATGTGAGATTATGTATAAATTTATATTAAACACATAGAGATATTTTCCTACAGTCCGCCACTTGAATCGGTTCTGACAAGAATCGATTCACAAGACAACACATTTACAATTTATGATTTATAATTGCTGCTAACTCTATAGATTTCTGTATATCTTGCAGTCTCTTGATTTGTTTCCCTCCAGCAGCAATATAATATAAACAAAACACAAATTAATACAAATTGAAGACAGAGAAACATCATGGACATAGTTCTCAATAAGGGGTGAGTGTAGGTATTATATGGGATGCTCCACCAAGGCTCTTGAAATTCCTTCACTATCTTTTTGGAACTGGCAATGTTTTCTTTAACCAATGTTTCTAACTCTATAATTTTCCTATCATCCCTCTTAAATAATGTGTCCAACTCAACTGTAAGTGATGGAATTTTCTTAAATAACAGAGAAATCATGGATTCCCAGTTCCCTAAGTCGTTCTGTACAATGTCCATCGTTAAGTTGTCTAGGTTGACATTGGCTCTTATAGGCTTTCCTCCAATTGTTAAAAGTCCACGTGTAAGGTTCACACACCACCCTGTCATAGGTGCCTGGCATTGCACCTGGTTTTGCCAAGCGAATATAGGAACCCCTAAAGCACAGACCTTTGATCCTTCATCATGGATAATTCTCCTCCACCCAGGGTTAGGCTTCTGCAGTTGAATCAGACAGCTCCTAGTATGTTTAGCAGCACAGCCGTCCACATCCTCCAGCCGCTCTGGGGTACAGGAACACAACCATACTCGACCACGTTTGTCACAGCAATTGGGGTCAATCGATTTCCATGCTTGATCCTCCTTTATGAGCAACTTGTTTTGAAGAAGATGTTGTTTCAGAACTGAAGTTCCATTTCTTACCTCGAGTTCTCCAAGTACCATCATTTTGTAGACAGGGGTGGGTGTTACAGTCCATACAGGAATGTCCAGAGTCAGGGGTATAAGGTTCTTCCCTAACTGTTCTTTATCACAAATGGATTGAAGACCTGATATCCTTGAAAGAGCCAAATTCTTACAGTTCAGTCCAAATTTCCCAACCAAATTAAGTACTAACTTAGAGTCCATTATTCTCGACCATTCTCCTCTTTTTATTTCTTGTAGACCAAGACTTAGGTGTTCACTCAGTAGATTCCCTATCATACCGCAAACCATCGTTTTGGACACATTATTATAATTAAGTGAATCATTCAGTGCATTCACAGACTTTTGGATGCTCTGCAAATTGGCAGCGATTGTGTGAATGTCCTGAATATCTATTTTCACTTCGGCTAGAGTGTTGAAATCCACTCTTCCCTCTTTAAGCAATATTTGCTCCAACCCACTTACACATTTTTGATCTCTAAAATTTAAGCCTTCTAAATCAGCCCTATTCCAAATTGAAGTACCCAAACTGAGTCCTGATATTATATCAGTACCCAGATCCTTCTTTGATACTTTCCTGAATTAAGCCCTTGTGTAGCATCCCAAAACAAATCACATGGGTTTAGAAAACAAATATAAAACGGTTTTTTCTTTGTCTCTGGGCAACTCTCTGGAAAAGTAAATAATAAAAATTAAATAGTAATGAAAATATAACAGGAAATATGAATAAAAAGGGAAATATGCATAATCATTATTGGTATGATGTGAATGGGTAAGATGAAAACAGATGAATTATTTTCCGTTTATGTTATAGTTGAATTTGTCCATAAAATAAATAGCAGGCAGTAGATAGTTCCAGATGTCTGTCACGCACTTCTGGATTTCTTCCATTAGTTTTTTTCTTAGTGTCCACTCCCCCACTTGCAGATTTTTTTTTTTTTTTTTTTTACACAAAAAAAAAATATTCTTTCTTCTTTCCGTCTTATTTTTCCTTCTCCACCCCATCTTCACAACCTAAAAGACAAATACTTGGGGCACATTTTAGACACAGTTCACACACAACTTTATCTTTTGTTTTCCCCCTTGAATGCTTTCAATGTACCACATGTGAGCCACAAACATTAGTCCTTATTTCTACCTGATACTGATATGTCACACACCATCCCTCTCCCTCTATTTGCATTTCCAAACTATGCAAGAAGAGGAATCTCCAGTGACACTGTCTATTGTCAGATCAGAGGCAACACATTGAATCTATTCATGTCCCATACTGACTCACAAATATTTAATAATTTTCATCTGCTATTAAACATAAAAGGAAAAAAAAATGCAATTGTTGCATGGGGATGTGGGGAGGTGCAATGAATTCAGTTAAGAGTTGAGGTAAAGGATGAGCTTTTTACACTTTTTAAGTGACCCAGCTCCCTTTTTACCCTACTCAACTCTTCTTTTAGCGTATCTCTTTCAAGTTTTACTGAATTCAGTTCCTCTTGTAATTTGTCTCTTTCATGTTTAATGACATGAAAAGGTATCCATGTAGGTCTGGGGACTTTATCTCTGTCATATTGTCCCCTACCTCTTTGTCTGCTATAATTCATAGACACGTTTCCTATATGGGGTCTACGGAATTCAACATTTTCCTTCCTGTTCTGCCCCTCGACTCTGAATATTCTAGCTGCATCCACTGCAAAGCTACCCTCTCTGTTCCTCCTCTGCCATAAATTATCAGCTCTTAATAACATGTCGTTTAAATCACTGGGATCTGGAGTTACAGACAAAATTCCGTCTCTAACTTCATCATCCAAGGCCTCCAGTACCATAACTCTATGAACTAATCCTCCATGTTCAAACCCAGGATCTCCACTAAGTACGTATTCCATGACCGTCGCAATTCTGTTGGACAATTCATATGGACACTCCTGCTTCATTTGCTTCACTTTTCCAGACAAAGATATATTTGAAGCCACTCCATATAATGCCTTCAACAGTTCTTTTAGAATGTCCTCTATCTTTTTTTGCTGCCCACAGTTTTGCGTCACTCTAATCCATAATCCATTGCCTACCACTCTTTGCAAGACTCTATTCAAATCATCCATATTCAAGTTATACGTCCCTATAACTCTATGTAAATCACAAAACCATTTCATGAACCGATTAATATCATGCCGTGGGACTTGGCCTATTTCTTTTACCATAACATCCATTTCCTGAGGCTTTAGCTGCTTTGTAATAAGCTGCACTTCACCCGAATTGTCAGCATTTAATACAGTTGTAGTGGTAGTAGGAGCTGCTGGAATATTCTTCACATTGTGTAGATCAGCCCAAGGATAAATGAGATTATGATTTACACTTTTTGATGTTATGTTTTGATCTACATTATTCACAACGCATTTTTCCGCCAATTTATCAAATGCAATATTAGTTGCATGTTTGCATTCCACCAGCTCCTTCTCTGCATTCTGTATTTTTACTGACAACTCATCGTTAAGACTAGACAAGTGCTCACAAAGTTTTGCCTTCTCAATAAGAGCCTCACCAGTTGTCACCGCATGTAATCTTAACTCAGCCATTTTATCACTCCACTCTTTCTGGGCTGTTTCATATCTTTCTGCCTGCACTTTCAGTTCCTCATCTCTCTGTGCCACAATCTCCATCAGCTTAAGACAACTGAACAACAATCCTTGCATAACCAGTCCCTTTCGCTTTTTCTCCTTCACCTTCCCTTCGAAGGCTTCCTCATTGAGGAACGCTTTCATTAAATCCCATGATTTCCTACAATCTTGGGGGATTTCATACGGTCCACCATGATTTTTAATATAACTTACAATCCAATTATTTACTTGTTCGCATTTCACAACATTTTCACCATTTCCAGCCATTCTAAGGAAGTGCTAAAAGGCGCTACTACCAAGCAACTAAAAATAATTAATAAATGAATAAATAAATATACTTACAACTGTCGTTGTCCAGGAAGGTTTGAACGGACCAGATGTGGAGGGTGTGGGTTCCAAGGCGTGGGTTCCAAAACTTCCTTCTGGTAGGGCAGGCAAAGGTTCGGTTCCTTCGGTTTGGGTTCTGGGTGGCAATCTTCTGTGCTTCTTCTGGTCACTTGTCATGGCACCAAAATGTTGTATGATTTTATATTTACCACCGCCAGGTAAATAATTTCACAGCAATCCCAGTTCTCCAGAGATGAAGCTTTATTTTTCAGATGTAGGCCCAGAAACCGCAATGGATAATAGCTCAGTTACCCAGAGTAATGGTGTATCTCTGGTGTAGATATGAATGAGTGTACATGCATTACCCAATAGATGTTACCTCCACTCATTCATCTCTATAGCAGATTTGCTCCCTATTCTTATACCATGTTTTTCCATTTACCAAAATGTAAAGGACATCTTATTGGTGGACACGCAAAATTATCAGGTTCCCAGGAATCGTGATTGGTTAATTCATGATCCATTGTCTACCTGTAACAGCTGTGCAGACGCTGCTCCTTTTGAAGCATTGACAGGGAATTGATAACACTGGCCTCCACAGTCACGAGACCTGAACCCAAGCGAGATGGTTCGGGGTGAGCTGAACCGCAGAGTGAAGGCAAAAGGGCCAACAAGTGCTAAGCATCTCTGGGAGCTCCTTCAAGACTGTTGGAATACCATTTCAGGTGACTACCTCTTGAAGCTCATCAAGAGAATGCCAAGAGTGTGCAAAGCAGTAATCAAAGCAAAAGGTGGCTACTTTGAAGAACCTAGAATATAAGACATATTTTCAGTTGTTACACACGTTGTTGTTAAGTATATAATTCCATATTTGTTAATTCATAGTTTTGATGCCTTCAGTGTGAATCTACAATTTTCAAAGTCATGAAAATACAGAAAACTCTTTGAATGAGAAGGTGTGTCCAAACTTTTGGTCTGTACTGTATGTATATTGATGTCTGTATACTCTTCTTTACCTGTACAAGAAAGTTATGCTATTATACATTTTATTATAAAGAAGTGAAAATTGTTTTTTTACACATTCCAACGTTATAAAAAAATCTATTCAAATGAGATTGTATTATGACTTAAAGGGGTATTCCCATCTCACAAATGTAATTTGTATAGTTAGATATAGCCATACCAATATTATTAATAATAGAATGTATTTATATAAAATGTACCGTTTAGAAGATTTTCCTATTTGTATAGGCATTGTCCCACTCACATCAGTCAGGCCGTTGCCCCTAGTTATGGCCACCGTGGCCATGTAGTAGTGGTGGCCGGCTTGCTTCTTTTTCAAACCCGCTGTGAGGTAACTGCTGTGTTGTAAATGCACATTGAATCAGCATGCGGAGACACATCTTAGGGTACTTTCACATCTGCGTTTTGGATGCTACCAGTCCTATACGCAATGGTCAGGATCTGTCCAAAACGCAGACTTTATAAAAATATCCTGCTCCATAGAGATGAATTGATCTTGGAACAGAATCCGTTTCTCTGCGTTTTGGAAGCGCAGACAAAAATGCTACAAGCTAAGATGTGTCTGCACATGCTCATGTAATGTGCGTTCACAATACAGCAGTTACCTCAGAGTGGTTTTGAACAAGATCAATCCGGCCACCACTACTACATGGCCATGGTAGCCATAACTAGGGGCAACGGCCTGACTGATTGTGTCAATGGATATACAAATAGGCAAATCTTCTAAACGGTACATTTTATATAAATACATTCTATTAGTTATAGTTTTGGTATGACTCTATCTAACTATACAAACTATATTTGTGAGATGGGAATACCACTTTAAGTAGAAATAATGACAAAATGTAGGGAAAAAACAAGTCCACAAGTAGCTACCGTATGGACAGTATCCTCAGTAAGATAACAGCTAATAGAATTACAGAAAACAAAATCAAAAGCCTTCTTTTGATCCATGAGTATAAAACTGTGAGTTCCTTCCACAAAAATTTCTCTCTGAAAAAAGAAATGCTCTTCTACCTGTTGAAAGCTTTTCTAACTACTTTGTATGTCCTGTCATGCAGAATGATACTGCTACAGCTTTGCTGGTATAATCACAGCAAAAAATAATTTTCTCTTTCATTTTTTTTCGCTTTGATAATTCAAATGAACATGAATGCAAATGTAGACAGATATTCAATAAGGGATGTGAAATTTGTCAGATGTGTGATGTTTGGTAATTGTATTAGTTGGCTCCCCCATGTCTTGTAAGCACCCTGCCAGTCATTCCAAAGAAATATACATTAAAAGGTAAAGTGTTTCCAAGAATATCTTAAAATTTGTACTTTGTGCTATGTGAAATATAAAATCATATGTTGTATCTTGAGTTGTCATTAAAAACCACTTGAGGCATACAGATTTACATAATAAAAGATTCATGGAGGTGGTTCTGGTCATTGATCCATGGATGATTTGTGAGGTCATACATAAAGATTGACAGTAGATTATTTTCTGTTTTAAATGTTCTTAAAGGGAGTCTTTCACCTGTTTTTCACCTATACTAACCATATTGCCCCAGAGAAGATTGCAAACACACCCCAGACATAACTGTGTGCACTTTGTGCTTTATCTGGTTTGCAGTGTGCCTTTGCATTGTATGTATTTTCCTTTCCTTGTGCAATCAGCCATAGCAACGTGCACCTGCGCACTGGGATGTGCTGACTGAAATCCCCTTTTTTTTCTTTGCAAGTTTGTACTGGAGGTGTGGCTACTCCATTTGGTCATGCACTCCTGACTAGCCCCGTCTGCCCCATAGGCTGATTTTAATTAGTGTAACTATAAAGCCAAGTGGACTCGGCATGCATGTTTGGTACCTGCATCCCTGTATTAGTGGAGGCCTTTGAAGCACTATAAATGGCAAAAGGCAGAAGGGACCCTGCATGCATGTGGAACCAAACACCCCCTGATTATACGGAAGCCAAGGTTGGCACATAACAGGTAGGAAATAGTGTTAGGTTCCCGTTCTACAGAGATCACCTTGACGATTTGGTGGATGGGCTCAGATAATTTTGTACAAAATATATTTGCCAAGAATCTCTAATTTACCAAACAAGCATAGCATTAGCTCCAGAATACTTCATATCTCTATGGCATTTTGTGCTTTATCTGGTTAGCAGTATGCCGTTGCATTGTATGTATTTTCCTTTCCTACTGCTGTCAGTTATATTGTTGAAAAACAGGTGAAAGACAGTCAGTATAACTGACAGCAGATAAATTGGTAACTATCATGTAAGGTCATTATTACATCAATGTGAATATGGCATACTAAAATTGCACAGTGTGAAACTCTGAAGACATAGGTAATCTGATCAACAAGTGCTAATATAATTATAATTGTCTCTCCAGAAATGATCCATTGTAGTGTTGTTGACTGACTTCGAAGGATCCTGTGGTATGTGATCGGAATTAGGATATGATTTATTTGCATAGTCTTTCCCTCTTTGTTTAGCACTTTTGTAACCACTTCTTTGGCATCATACTGATGTCCTTATTTTAATAAGTCTTTGAAGAGGGCACAAGACATAAGTGTTGTAATTTAATAACATAAAAAAATACTTGGAGGCTGTCTGTGATAGCCTTTGGCATCTCATATTGTTATCTGTTGAATTATAAATCTTCATGCACTTATGACAATAGTACTTGTTTCTCAACAGTTTAATTTCAGCAGCAATGCATTTTGTAGTTTGATGATAAACGTGTTATAAGCATTCAAGTAATATTAAAGACAAGGAAAAATAGAAAAAGTAAGCCTTTACTTACTGGTACTTTGAAAAATTGGAACTAAATCTACATCTCTGGTGGTTGGTGTGACAGCACAAGCCAGTGGATGCATAGCTGGTTCCTCAGAGGCTGACTTTTATTTCTAGGCTTTTTTTGGCCATCACTGCATCATTGGTGGGGTCTGAGGTGGGCTTTGACACTGCCATCAGTCATTCTCTATGTTTGATAATCTATTTAGTCCCTTTTTCCACTGTTTTGTTTCCCATCTGGATCTCTGAGGGAATGGAGATGCTTGAATAACGCATCTATACTGAGCATTATTTCTACGTGACTAAGGCTACTTTCAAACTAGCGTTTTTAATTTCCGGTATTGAGTTCCGTCATAGGGGCTCAATACCGGAAAAAAACGCTTCAGTTTTGTCCCCATTCATTGTCAATGGGGACAAAACTGAACTGAGAACAACGGAATGCTCCTGAAAGCATTCCGTTCCGTCTTCAGACCGGAGAACAAACCGCAGCATGCTGCGGTTTTCTCTCCGGTCAAGGCATCCGCACCAAGACGGATCCGGAATGACCACCAATGCAAGTCAATGGGGACGGATCCGTTTGGTGTGACACACCAGTAATCCGGGTCTGTCCTCCATTGACTTGCACTGGGGGGTCATTCCGGATCCGGCTACACATATACAGAAATAGATACAGACATACATACATACTCACACATACACACAAACACATACATACTTACATACTCCAGGCAGGGACGCCGGCAGCATGTCTTCACGCGCCTCCTGCGCGCAGCTATGACGTTTCCCACTGCGCCCAGCAGAGGGCGCTGTGGGGAATCGTCATCACTGCGCGCAGGAGGCGCGTGAAGACGTGCTGCCGGCGTCCCTGGCTGGAGTATGTAAGTATGTATGTGTTTGTGTGTATGAGTGTGTATGTATGTTCTCTGTGTCTGTGTCAACACGTGTGGGGCCGGAGCGCTGCTCCGGCTCCACACATGTATTAGCGGCAGTACAGATCCGTTGGCACCCTTTAGGTGCCGGATCCGTGCTGCCGCTAGTTTGAAAGAGGCCTAAGTCACCTAAAAGAACCTTATATCAACATATTAATTTTTGATAAAATTGTCAAGCAGCAGGTATGAGAAAGAGTACAGGGTGATCACCCTGTTCAGAGACAGAGCCAGGACATTCAGAGGCAGCCAAAACAGCAGACAAGGGGTAAACCCAGAAAACAAACAGAGGAGTCAAATACAGGAGAATCAGCTAAAGCTTAATCAGTAGACAAGGGTTAAATTCAGAATCTAGCCAAGGTCCAAATACAGGAAGATTCAACAGAAATACTGCACTGTTTTGAGCACACAAAACTCAGACAGGACAAAATCACAGGCAAAGACAAGTGTGTATGCTGGATTTAAATCCCCCACCTAGATTTGTGATTGGTCATCAGACCGGGAACCTGATTGGCTTGAGGTTCAGGCTCACAGATACTGTAGGTTTACCAGAAAAAGCCAAGCTGATCGGCATAGCAGCCCTCCTAAAACAGCAGTACTCTGAATCTATGTCATTTTCTGACAAGAATATTGTAAGTGATCGCTAAAAATCCAATCATGAGAAACTAGAACATTTCATTGCCTTACGTCATCAGTTATTAATACATAGAATACAGAACAAATTGAAAAATATAAGGTAAACAAAAAAACAAACATTATCATGGTATTATATCACATTTCCACTTCAATAAAATAGTGTAAATCTTTAGCCAAACAATATGCAGCTTAACAATGTAAGAGACAGATGTGTGCTAATTGCCTGCCTGATGATTACATTGATAAATTTAATTACAGGCAATTATTTACCTGGACTCATGATTTAATATCTAATAAACGTAGAATCTGGTAATGTAATTAACATAGAATCGAGAATTCCTTGCTGACACTAAATACAAATAGTTCTCATATTACATTCTGTGATCTTTTTCTTCATTTTGGCACACACTACCAATTTAAATTGGATTCTATTCTCATTTCTCCTAGAAACCTATTATCTCTTGTGTGAATAAATCTAAAAATGAATCATGACACATTAAGTAAACACAGGAAGTACAACAGTATTCCTAAACACTCATTACTTTCGTCTGGTGTTATATATTATATCTTACAACTCACTAAAGGATGTCTGTTCCTGCCAACATAGACTCATTTGACAAAATAGAATCTATTGTAATAAATATAATGCTATAACATTTAATGACTTCACACAGTATACCAAAATAACATATTTTTAATATAAGACCACTAGCTAATTTATAGAATGCCTTCCCACCACTCTTAAAATTATGAACTATTCCTCTCAGCCTACCAGTTTATCTGCCTGTTATACCAATGTGTGTCAATAAATTACAATATATAAATTTATTATTTTTAAATATTAATCAACGTTACCCTATATTTTATGGCGCATTCTATTGGTTTGCAATATGCAAAATTGCTCAACTGTATATTATTATGAGAAACATTCTCATGAAGTTTCAAAGCACAAATTCTCCTGCGATAACCATTTAGCATATAAATTCTCACCTGTAATCACAATGTCTGATGCTACTGCTGTGTCTTGCAATTTTATGAATAAAAAAGTATCTGACAAAAGGTGCCTAGTCCATTACATAGCAACAATGCAAAAATGCAAACAAGTGACAGCTTCAAATCATCTTAGCTGTGCATGCTCTGCTATTGTCACTGAATCTCATCAAGGTTGCTTCCTGTATGACGGAGGTCTATAGAAACCAGTCATCTCCAACTCTCTCCTTATAGTCCTCTATAGATTACTTATTATTTGGGAATACTAGAAAGGCTTAAGATACTCATAAAAGGAGCAGTTTGGATGTACAAAATATAACTTGTCAGATCTGCTTATATAGAGAAGCCAGCAAATGTGAATAAAAGGCAAGCATGATTCCTTTATAGTAAATTGGGATACTGTGCATCACCAGACAAGAGATTGGCATTATAATGACTGATAAAACTTTGACGTATGCACAAAATATACTCTAAAGTCCCCTTTACACAGACAAGGTTTGTGGCAAATATCCAGACAGAGTGATCCTAGGAACTACCTGATAACTGTCCTGTGTAAAAGTGATGAACTCGATGAACAGGCAAGCATTTGTTCATTGGGTGAAGGCTTCACTGGTACAGACAACTCACATTGTCCCAAAGGAAACAAATAAATCCCCCAGTGTGCCCCTGAGCAAGGTGGGCCCCAAGTCCTCATGTGGCACATGATGCAGTAGACTGACTACACTGTATATAGGCAGAGTACAGCACCTCAACCAGCATATAAAAACTGGATAGATTATTTGCCAAACTACTCAGTGTATTATTATTGCTGTATCAGAAGGATTAGATAATATCTAGGTATAGAGGCAGGCCAGCCAGGATCCTCTTTACCCAGGGACATGCCTTTCAAAATTGCTGTAGGGACCCCTATAAAAAAAAAAAAACTCACAGAGACAAAAGGATAAAAAACATCCTGCATGATGTGATAATGACTGCGGATGTCAGTGGCTATACATGTCAAAGTAAATCACAGAAAAGGGGGTTCTAGTGCACAAAAATGGATGCAAACAATATATACTGTATAAACTAAGACCTTCATTCTGATATGATAAAATCTGAGACTCTTAGCCAATATATTTTGATCAAAACACATCTGTGCCCACCTACCCAGCGTCACGGTGGTCTCAGGTCAGGCAGGTCCTACGCTAAACCTAACTATGCCGTTGGGCATCTATATCTAGGAGCGTGGACGCTGCACATATAGGCGTGTTGCTCCTAGTGACCTCTATGTGCATACAGCAACCAATGAGAGGAGGAGCAAACACACCTATATGTACCACGCAATCAAGACGCTCAATTTGATAGGAAGAGCAAAAGTGCACAAGAATGCTACTCATGATAAGCTAAGAGCGCATTCAGACCTGAAGGTGCCACTCCCTCAGGTACATGTTATAAACTAAGCAAAACTCACAGAGACAAAAGGATAAAAAACATCCTGCATGATGTGATAATGACTGCGGATGTCAGTGGCTATACATATCAAAGTAAATCACAGAAAAGGGGGTTCTAGTGCACAAAAATGGATGCAAACAATATATACTGTATAAACTAAGACCTCATTCTGATATGATAAAATCTGAGACTCTTAGCCAATATATTTTGATCAAAACACATCTGTGCCCACCTACCCAGCGTCACGGTGGTCTCAGGTCAGGCAGGTCCTACGCTAAACCTAACTATGCCGTTGGGCATCTATATCTAGGAGCGTGGACGCTGCACATATAGGCGTGTTGCTCCTAGTGACCTCTATGTGCATACAGCAACCAATGAGAGGAGGAGCAAACACACCTATATGTACCACGCAATCAAGACGCTCAATTTGATAGGAAGAGCAAAAGTGCACAAGAATGCTACTCATGATAAGCTAAGAGCGCATTCAGACCTGAAGGTGCCACTCCCTCAGGTACATGTTATAAACTAAGCAAAACTCACAGAGACAAAAGGATAAAAAACATCCTGCATGATGTGATAATGACTGCGGATGTCAGTGGCTATACATATCAAAGTAAATCACAGAAAAGGGGGTTCTAGTGCACAAAAATGGATGCAAACAATATATACTGTATAAACTAAGACCTCATTCTGATATGATAAAATCTGAGACTCTTAGCCAATATATTTTGATCAAAACACATCTGTGCCCACCTACCCAGCGTCACGGTGGTCTCAGGTCAGGCAGGTCCTACGCTAAACCTAACTATGCCGTTGGGCATCTATATCTAGGAGCGTGGACGCTGCACATATAGGCGTGTTGCTCCTAGTGACCTCTATGTGCATACAGCAACCAATGAGAGGAGGAGCAAACACACCTATATGTACCACGCAATCAAGACGCTCAATTTGATAGGAAGAGCAAAAGTGCACAAGAATGCTACTCATGATAAGCTAAGAGCGCATTCAGACCTGAAGGTGCCACTCCCTCAGGTACATGTTATAAACTAAGCAAAACTCACAGAGACAAAAGGATAAAAAACATCCTGCATGATGTGATAATGACTGCGGATGTCAGTGGCTATACATATCAAAGTAAATCACAGAAAAGGGGGTTCTAGTGCACAAAAATGGATGCAAACAATATATACTGTATAAACTAAGACCTCATTCTGATATGATAAAATCTGAGACTCTTAGCCAATATATTTTGATCAAAACACATCTGTGCCCACCTACCCAGCGTCACGGTGGTCTCAGGTCAGGCAGGTCCTACGCTAAACCTAACTATGCCGTTGGGCATCTATATCTAGGAGCGTGGACGCTGTAGGGACCCCTATAATCATCTCATAGCATCTTGCTACTGCTGTCGATGTGTGAGCAGGTAATATTTGTATGTAGCTGTACAGTAAGCCCTCCCAGAACCGGAGATGACACTAAAAAACTTCCGGTCTTGTGTATGCGTTCCACTATGGAATGCATCTGTTATTCTTATCCCACAATTACAATGTCCTGTATTAAATAAAAAACAAATAGAGAGATGGCATACTAATAATATTCCCAAATCCCAAAAATATACAACAATACTGGCAACATTTATTGGTTACTAATTATAGCGGTGCATTTTTCACTGGAACGCATCACCATCTTAGTTACTCCTTTTATATAGTGGTACATTCCACAATGGAGCTGTCACGAGTGGGCTTATGTCTGGTATCAGACGTTCTGTGCGGCTTTCTAAAGTGACATAAGTTGACTTGCTTTTCCCTTGGTTTCGTTGCTGTTCACCACACCCCTTCCCCTCAGCTGTTGCCGCTGTGGTAATTAACTTTCTGCCTTCTTAGTAGTGTGTGGTGTGGATCTCGGCTGAGATCCGGTTGCTGCGATATCTGCTTAAGATAAGTGTCTTTTCCCCTTTTGTGGTTTTCCTTTTGGAGTCTCCTGTTCGTCCTAATTATTGGAGGAACGGGATTACTCTTTCTTGGGTCACTAGCTGCAGGGTTTTCTGGGGTGCATTTATTATTAGGTTCCTGTGTATGAACTTTCCTACAACCCAGGTTTGTTCATACTGATAGTCAGTCAGGACCTAATTTCAGGGTTCCCTGCAGGAGGTGACCATTTCCCTGGTTTTGTTCTTTTCCCTTTCCTCGTACGCTTGGTGTGGCTATTCCCTCCACACCAGAGCGTGACATTATAAACCGCCGAAACAAAAATTTATGTCATTTTTGTGCTGACATGGATGCGATTGCTGCACTGGCTGAACGGCTGCAGGGACTCTGTTTGGAGGTGGCTGACATCCGCAACCAGATTCAGAGACCACAGGCTGGTGGTTCTGGGGGTGCTGAGTGTCAGGCCTGTTTGAAGCCTAAGGTCGCCCTCCCGGATAGATTTTTTGGGGAACGTGATAATTTTGTTCTATTTAGGGAGACGTGCAAATTGTATTTCAGACTGCGTCCACATTCTTCTGGTAATGAGGAGCAGAAGGTTGGTGTGGTCATCTCGCTGCTTAAAGGGGATGCGCAGTCATGGGCCTTTTCTCTGCCGACCGGATCACAGTCTCTCCGGTCAGTAGATAAATTTTTCAAGGCTTTAGGGATTATCTATGATGACCCGGATCGTATCTCCCTGGCTGAGACCCAGATACGTGACCTTTGTCAAGGTGAGCGGCCGATTGAGATTTATTGCTCTGAGTTTCGGAGGTGGGCGACCAATACTGAATGGAACGATCCGGCTTTACGTAGCCAATTCTGTCAAGGTTTGTCTGAAAGGCTGAAGGACGCTTTGGCCTTTCAGGAAACCCCTGTGTCTTTGGAGGCCGCTATGTCTCTTGCTGTGCGCATGGATAGGCGCCTGAGAGAGCGATCTAGGGGCCCCCGCTCTCAGGACGTACTATCACATAGTGTACTGGCTTCCAATGACACTTTGGGTGAATATTCCCCTAGGTTGATGTCTGGGGATGAACCTATGCAATTAGGGGGAGCCACTCCTGTTTCCACCCTTAAACATCTTGGTAATAAAAAGGGTGTGTGTTTTTTCTGTGGTCAGAAAGGACACTTTATCAATGTATGTCCATGCTTTCAATCTCTAAAAGAGAGAAAAGAAAAGGGGGCGTTGAATTCTCATCTCACTCTTGGTGGGGTGGGTAGGGAGACTGAAAATGTGCATTTGTCTTCATCCTGTAGTACCCGTTTTCTCCTGACTGCTGAGGTGGCGCTAGAGTCAAAGATTGTGAAAATTGAGGTGTTTATTGACAGCGGGGCAGGGGTGAACTTGATTGATGCTCAGTTTGTCCGTATGCATGGATTGTCGCCGAGTTCTTTGGATAAGAGGATTTCTGTGTTTGCCATTGATTCTGCACTTCTATCTCAGAAGTGTTTATCTCAGATGGTGCATGATATCAAATTAAGAGTGGGTGAATTTCATCAGGAGCTTATTTCATGTTTTTGTGTTGGAAGGTCTTCCTGCTCCTGTGGTTCTGGGTTTACCGTGGTTAAGCAAACATAATCCGTCCATTGACTGGCATACTAGACAAATTGTGGATTGGGGCGATTATTGTGTTGACAATTGCCTTAATACATCTTTTTCTGCTCTAACCACTAAGACTCTTCCTTCTTTTATATTGGATTTCTCTGATGTATTTTCTGCAGGTGGATGTCAGGATTTACCCCCTCACCGGGAATACGACTGTCCTATCAATCTTGTCCCGGGAGCAAAATTGCCCAAATCTAGGCTGTATAACCTTTCTGGACCTGAGAGAACGGCCATGAAGGAATATATTGCTGAGAGTTTGGCTAAAGGACATATTAGGTCTTCCAAATCTCCTGTGGCAGCAGAGTTCTTTTTTGTTAAGAAAAAGGACGGAACCCTTAGGCCATGTCTGGATTTCCGTGAACTAAATAGGATTACTGTTCGTGATCCGTACCCCCTTCCTTTGATTTCTGACTTGTTTAACCAGATTATGGATGCCAAGGTGTTCTCCAAGTTGGACTTAAGGGGGGCATATAATCTGGTCAGGATCAAAGAAGGGGATGTATGGAAGACGGCCTTTAACACTCCTGAGGGCCACTTTGAGAACCTGGTCATGCCTTTTGGGTTGACCAATGCTCCTGCTGTCTTCCAGCATTTTGTTAATGGCATTTTTCATCATCTTGTGGGGAGGTTTGTAGTCGTGTATTTGGATGACATACTAATCTATTCTCCAGATATTGTGACACATCAGGATCACGTGAAGCAGGTGTTGCAAATCTTAAGAGATAACAAGTTGTATGCAAAATTAGAGAAATGTGTTTTTGCTGTACACGAGGTGCAATTCTTAGGATACTTGCTTTCATCTTCAGGTTTTCGTATGGATCCAGAGAAAGTCGGTGCTGTTCTGAACTGGGACTGACCTGAAAATCTGAAGGCTCTTATGCGATTTTTGGGGTTCACCAACTATTACCGAAAATTTATTAAGAACTATTCGACAATAGTTAAACCCTTAACTGACATGACTAAGAAAGGGACGGATGTCTCAGTGTGGTCTGATGCAGCGTTGCAAGCCTTCTCCGCTGTAAAGGAGTGCTTCTCTTCTGCCCCTATATTGGTGCAGCCAGATGTGTCACAAACTTTCATTGTGGAGGTTGACGCATCCGATGTGGGGGTAGGAGCTGTTTTATCACAGGGCCCGTCACCTGGTAAATGGCGCCCATGTGATTTTTTTTCGAAAAAACTCTCTGCGGCGGAGAGAAATTATGATGTGGGTAAGAGAGAGTTACTGGCCATTAAGTTGGCTTTTGAGGAATGGCGTCATTGGTTGGAAGGGGCGATTCACCCAATCACGGTATTCACTGATCACAAATATCTCTGGCTTAACTATGTATAAATATATCAGGGGTCAGTACAGAGATCTCTCCCATCATCTATTTATCCCGAGGACTGTGACTGTGACGAGGGGACATCCTCTGCGTCTGGAGGAAAGAAGGTTTGTACATAAACATAAAAGAGGATTCTTTACGGTAAGAGCAGTGAGACTGTGGAACTCTCTGCCTGAGGAGGTGGTGATGGTAAGTTCACTAAAAGAGTTCAAGAAGGGCCTGGATGTATTTCTGGAGGGTAATAATATTACAGGTTATAGTTACTAGAGAGGGGTCGTTGATCCAGGGAGTTATTCTGATTGCCTGATTGGAGTCGGAAAGGAATTTTTTCCCCTAAAATGAGGAAAATTGGCTTCTACCTCACAGGTGTTTTTTTTGCCTTCCTCTGGATCAACTTGTAGGAAAACAGGCTGAACTGGATGGACAGATGTCTTTTTTTGGCCTTACAAACTATGTTACTATGTTACCTGGAGTCGGCTAAACGACTTAATCCGAGGTAGGCCAGATGGTCTTTGATCTTCACCAGATTCAATTTCATTGTCACATATCGTCCTGGGGTTAAGAATGTGAAGGCGGATGCCTTGTCACGTAGTTTTCCCAGAGGTGGTGATTTTGAAGATCCGAGCCCTATACTGTCTGAAGGAGTGGTGATATCCGCTCTTTACCCTGATCTTGAGGCTAAAGTGTTGGAGGCCCAGGGAGATGCGCCGGAGTCTTGCCCTCCTGGGAAGTTGTTTGTTCCTTCTGATTTGCGTCATAAGGTGTTTGAGGAGCATCATTCTTCGGTGCTTGCGGGACACCCTGGGAGTAAATCCACTGTCGATCTCATCTCTCGTAGATTCTGGTGGCCAGGGTTGCGTAAGTGTGTTGAGGACTATGTGTCAGCCTGTAGTGTCTGTGCACGCGCTAAGGTGACACATACTCGACCTTCTGGACCCCTACTTCCATTACCCATCCCGTCCAGACCATGGACTCACCTATCCATGGACTTCATCACTGATCTGCCTGAGTCATCTGGTAAGACAGTTATTCTGGTGGTTGTTGATCGTTTTAGTAAAATTGCGCACTTTTTTGCATTACCCGGACTCCCCAATGCTAAAACTCTTGCACAAGTGTTTGTGGACAACATTGTGAAACCTCATGGCATTCCCACTGACGTGGTCTCTGATTGTGGGACTCAGTTTGTGTCCAGATTCTGGAGGGCGTTCTGTACTCGGCTCGGGGTACAACTGTCTTTTTCCTCTGCCTTTCATCCCCAGACGAATGGACAGACTGAGCGTACCAATCACAGTCTGGAGACTTACTTGAGATATTTTGTCTCTGAGAACCAGGAGGAGTGGTCTTCGTTTTTGTCTCTGGCTGAGTTTGCCATAAATAATCGCAGACAGGACTCCACTGGTAAGTCACCATTTTTTGGTGCATATGGCTTTCACCTGCAGTTTGGCACATTTTCTGGTTCTGATACTTCTGGTATTCCTGAGGAAGAACGTTTTTCGTCATCATTGTGTTCTATATGGCGAAAAATTCAAAATAACTTGATAAATATGGGTAACAAGTACAAACATGTGGCTGACAGGAGACGTATGAATGGTCCGGACCTAAGTGTGGGTGATTCTGTGTGGCTGTCTACTAGGAACATTAAGTTGAAAGTTCCTTCTTGGAAGTTGGGTCCAAGATTTATTGGCCCATATAAGATCACGGCCATTATTAATCCTGTAGCATTTCGTCTTGAACTTCCTCAGGCCCTGAAAATCCATAATTTATTTCACAGATCTTTGTTGAAGAGATATGTTGAACCTCTGGAGCCATCTCCCTTGGCACCCACGCCTGTCTTGGTGGATGGTAATTTGGAATTCCAGATTGTCAAGATCATTGATTCTCGAGTTCTCCGTGGGACTCTTCAATATCTGGTTCATTGGAAGGGTTATGGTCCTGAGGAGAGGTCATGGGTACCGGCATCTGACGTGAATGCCAGTCGTTTGGTGAAAGCCTTTCACAGGTGTCATCCTGATAAAGTTGGTCCTGGGTGCCCGGAGGTCACCCGTAAAAGGGGGGGTAATGTCACCAGTGGGCTTGCGTCTGGTATCAGACGTTCTGCACGGCTTTCTAAAGTGACATAAGTTGACTTGCTTTTCCCTTGGTTTCGTTGCTGTTCACCACACCCCTTGCCCTCAGCTGTTGCCGCTGTGGTAATTAACTTTCTGCCTTCTTAGTAGTGTGTGGTGTGGATCTCGGCTGAGATCCGGTTGCTGCGATATGTGCTTAAGATAAGTGTCTTTTCCCCTTTTGTGGTTTTCCTTTTGGAGTCTCCTGTTCGTCCTAATTATTGGAGGAACGGGATTACTCTTTTCTTGGGTCACTAGCTGCAGGGTTTTCTAGGGTGCATTTATTATTAGGTTCCTGTGTATGAACTTTCCTACAACCCAGGTTTGTTCATACTGATAGTCAGTCAGGACCTAATTTCAGGGTTCCCTGCAGGAGGTGACCATTTCCCTGGTTTTGTTCTTTTCCCTTCCCTCGTACGCTCGGTGTGGCTATTCCCTCCACACCAGAGCGAGACAGGAGCTCACTAGCTTCTTGATTAGAATTTAGATTTTGAATTTAAAAATATCTATAAATGTATTCTAACATTTCTTAGGGTAAGTAGTCCTGTTCTTTGATATATAACAGACTATAAATAAATGTAAAAAACATATAAAAAACAATAAATCAAATTAAATTCATCCATAAGATATTAAATATATACACACATCTGTACTGCACCTAACTAGATAAGAGTAATAGACATAAAAAAGTAAATAAAATAAATACACTGTATACATATAGGCATAAATCTAAGACAATGTGTCGTATAAAAACATATGTCACCCAATAGCATACACAAATGTATCTAAAACCGCATAGGAAGAATAGGATATTATAAGGTATTCTAAAAACATGATATATTCTAAAATCATTATTTTTTCAAAGATCCTTCAATAATTGGTACAGTATGTTCAAGGGACTCATTAAGCCCAAAAGGGCTCAAGGTGTTCAGACGAAAGATCCAGAACATTTCCTTATGGCATAAGTTCTGATATGAAGTTGGGACCCATTCAATCGGAGTTATTTTTAAGAGGGTCGCATCGCTTTCATGTTTAAGTTTAAAATGATGGGACACGCTATGTGTAAGAATTTCCCTCTTTATATTAGACCTATGTTCATTAGTACGTTCATGTAGGGTTTGTGTAGTTCTCCCGATATATAATAGCTTGCAAGGGCACTATAATAGATAAATGATGTTCGTAGTCCCACAATCCATCCTATGCTGGATCTTTGTTTTCCTCTTTTCCCGGTATTGGTATATGTTCTAAACTTGGTACTATATTTGTGCAGCATTTACATTTAGCTTTGTTGCATCGAAAAATACCAAGGGGACCCGAGGTAAACTTGGGAATGGTTTGGGTGACAGATAATTTAGGGCATGACGGTGACAAGTTATATGTTATATGTCCATGCTCACCCATGTTCCCACGCTCCATTATTCCTCTCCATTATGTGCACATGTTTATGAGTCCTCACCAGGGGAGTTGCTAGGGTCTCAAAATATCTGGGGCCCAAACCCCAATGAATATGGCCCAATTCTCTATGTCGACCTTTGCCCCACCCCTGCTATAAAGCAGCACATACCTCTTACATCCAGGGCCTCCCAGGTGATGTCTCCTGACCTCCAAACCTCCAAATACTATTCTGAAGAAAAATCAGTGCCCCTCATAGTAATAGTGCTCCTCATAGTCCAACTAATAGTAAATCCCTTCTAGAATACCCTCATTAGTAATACTGGCCCCTACAGTGCCCTCAGCGGTGATAACGCTCCACAAGAGTGCCTTCATTAGTAGAAGAGTCCTCCAGTATTGATAATGCCCTCACAGAGCCTCCAGTAGTAATAAGGACCCCTATTGTTCCCCAAGTGGTAATAAAGTTCTCTACAGACCCCTCAGCAGTAATAAGGCCCCCATAGTGCACTTAGTAGAAATAAGGCAGATCTATGAGTCACTCCTATAGAGCCCCCAGTAGTGATAAGAATGCCTAATGTCCCCTGGATTTACAATACCCCTACAGTGCCCCCATTATTTATATCACTCCCTACTGTTATAATGCGTACCCTGAAGTGCCCCCTGTAGTTATATTCCTCCCTTTAGTGTCCTCAAAAATTATAATTCCTCAGCCCCTCCACCATACAGTCCCATGTAAATAACACTATTTTCCTCCCTCCACCGTAGAGTCCTGTGTAAATAACATGACACCATCTCTCCAGCCCCCTCCAACATATAGCCCCATGTAAATAACATGCTTCTCTATCTACAGCCCCCTACAAAATACAGTCCTGTGTAAATGCATTACTTCCCTCGCTTCAGCCCCTCCAATATACAGTCCCATGTAAATAACATCACCCCCTCCCCAGCTACCTTCAACATGCAGTCCAATGTAAATAATATCACCCACTTCCTAGCCGCCTCTAACATGCAATCCCATGTAAACAACATCACCCCCTCAACATTTAGTCCCATGTAAATAACATCACTTCCTCCCCCAGCCACCATCAATATACAGTCCTATGTAAATAACATCACTCCCCCAACAGCCACCTTTACCATACATTCCCATGTAAAAACATCACTCCCTCACACAGCCACCATCAACATATATTCCCATGTAAATAATATATTTCCTACCCACAGCCACATCAACATACAGTCCCATGTGAATAACATCACTTCCTCCCCCAGCAATATACAGCCCCAACTAAATAACATCACCCCCCTCCCACAGCCGATTGAATTTCATGAAACCAGCATATAGTTGAACAGTATAGCATTACACAGGCTAAGGCAGCTCCTGTGAGTGATAACGTGAAATTGAGCATCAGGCCTTAATCGGCCATTTCCTTGAATTCTATTTCCACACGTTTGGAATTTAAAAAATTTGGGACTTGTTCAATTTAATTAAACCATATAGGGGATCAATACATCAATACACAGGTTAGGGTGCCTACTTTCCTGTGAGTGATAACGAATTTAGACCTTAATATCTTTACTTTACTTTAATTTCTGTCTCCACACTGAGTCAATTTTTGGGGGGCATTTTTAAATATACTCAAACCAGCATATACGTGATTACTACACCAATACACAGGGTAGTGCACAATATTATTTGAGACGCCCAAATATGTCAGAGCTGTGGAAGGGTTCCAAATGAAAGACCCAGAGGCAGAAAGTGAGTAGTAGCAGCACCAGTTATCCAGCCAAATGTAGTAGTAGTAGGCCGCAATTCTTCCTGCTGGCTTTGAAAACATGCAGCATTATAGCTGAGGAGAGAAGATGAGATTGGGCTGGATGGCTCACTCCTCCTCTCGGTCACAGCAGAATGAAGTGGAGGAGACTTCAGAGTCTGACAGCCTGCTATGGAGCCAGGGTCACAGCATTCCTCCTGCTACTCCTCCTTGCAGCCCCTAAGAAGTCTTCAGTCGATTCCTCTCAGTCTTCACTGCCCCTTCCTAGTGGGGCACCTTCCTTTTTCCCAAGAAGTGTCAAGAAAACCCCACCGCACCATATGGCAGATAGTCAAGAGAGTCTTCCTTTTGTGACTTGTGTGAGTGCAGTCAGAGTTTGTACTGCAGAAGTACATACCTCCCAAAGAAGAGTTAGGGCCATCTCTGTTTCAGGATCTGGTGATATCTCTGATGCTGTGGGCGAGTTAAGCCCAAAATGTGTCAAAGCTAAGCCCAGTTCAGCTGCATCTCCCTTCTGGCATTTTTTCTCCACTCTGCCAGAAGACAAAAGCATTACCTTGTTCAAGCTATGCACGTGCAAATTAAGACGTGGGCAGGCAAACACAAATGTAGGCACCACAGCTCTGTTGAACCACATGAACCAGCATCACCCCATATATTGGGCAAACAGATGTGGCAGCCAGACCCCGCAGCAGGAGGTCCTGTTCCTGGTCCCCCTTGCAACAGCTAGGCCATGTCCACAGGCAGTGTGGTGCATTTCACATTATCATCATCCCGTTTCACTTCTCCCGGTCAGATTTTTCCTCCTCCGCTCCATTATCAGCAATCAAAAATGTAGTGTGTGACCAGGAAACAACTCTACATGCCCAGTAATCTGATGGTGCACAAGCTTCATTTCCACCTGGCTAGGTTGCTGGTGGTACAGTTGCTGTTGTACCATTTTCTAAGAGATATCTTTTCTAAGAGATGCTATCTTGGAGTACCTCAATGAAAATAAGCAAATTACTCCATATCAGCATGGCTTCATGAGGGATCGGTCATGTCAAACCAATTTAATCAGTTTCTATGAGGAGGTAAGTTCTAGACTGGACCGCAGCGAATCAATGGATGTCGTATATCTGGACTTCTCCAAAGCATTTGACACTGTACCACATAAAAGGTTAGTATATAAGATGAGAATGCTTGGCCTGGGAGAAAATGTCTGTATGTGGGTAAGTAACTGGCTCAGTGATAGAAAACAGAGGGTGGTTATTAATGGTACATACTCAGATTGGGTCACTGTAACTAGTGGGGTACCACAGGGGTCAGTATTGGGCCCTATTCTCTTCAATATATTTATTAATGATCTTGTAGAAGGCTTGCACAGTAAAATATCAATTTTTGCAGATGACACTAAACTGTGTAAAGTAATTAACACAGAAGAGGACAGTACACTGCTACAGATGGATCTGGATAGACTGGAGGCTTGGGCAGAGAAGTGGCAGATGAGGTTTAACACTGACAAATGTAAAGTTATGCATATGGGAAGGAATAATGCAAGTCACCAGTACATACTAAATGGTAAAATATTGGGTAACTCTGACAAAAGAGGCATAGATGCCCGTGATGAGAACATAGTCCTGCCACTTTACAAATCACTAGTCAGACCACACATGGAGTACTGTGTACAGTTCTGGGCTTCTGTGAACAAGGCAGACATAGCAGAGCTGGAGAGGGTTCAGAGGAGGGCAACTAAAGTAATAACTGGAATGGGTGGACTACAGTACCCAGAAAGATTATCAAAATTAGGCTTATTCACTTTAGAAAAAAGACGACTGAGGGGAGGTCTAATAACTATGTATAAATATATCAGAGGACAGTACAGAGATCTCTCCCACGATCTATTTATCCCCAGGACTGTGACTGTGACGAGGGGCCATCCTCTGCGTCTGGAGGAAAGAAGGTTTGTACACAAACATAGAAGAGGATTCTTTATGGTAAGAGCAGTGAGACTATGGAACTCTCTGCCTGAGGAGGTGGTGATGGTAAGTTCACTAAAAGAGTTCAAGAGGGGCCTGGATGTATTTTTGGAGGGGTAATAATATTACAGGTTATAGTTACTAGAGAGGGGTCGTTGATCCAGGGAGTAATTCTGATTGCCTGATTGGAGTCGGGAAGGAATTTTTTTCCCTAAAGTGGGGAAAACTGGCTTCTACCTCACAGGGTTTTTTTTGCCTTCCTCTGGATCAACTTATAGGAAAACAGGCCGAACTGGATGGACAGATGTCTTTTTTCAGCCTTGTAAACTATGTTACTATGTTACTATGTTATTTAGTCGAGTCTGCTGCCTTTAGGGAGCTAATGGCGTGTGCTCAGCCTTGCTGGAAGATTCTTAGCCAGCATTATTTCTCCCATAAAAGCCTTAACTGCCTTGTACTCTCACTTGGCGGACAATGTGGACTGCTCCCTTCAATTCTTGTGGGCCGCTCCCTGCGATTCTGGCTGTGCTGCAAGGTTCACTCTACTCTCTTATGGGTAGGGGCAGTACAAGTCTTTCACTGCCCAGTGAGTCTGCCTCCTCTCCATGGACACGTTCCCTTGCCAAAATCAGCGTCACACAGTGTTGCTCAGACTACTCCTCCTTCCTATCACGTGTCAAGTTAAGCATTGCCACCCTGTTTTGGAGTGGGTGGCAACGCTTGACTTGGGCCTGGGCGAGAGTAGCCAAACAGGTGAGCAGTTGCTCAAGTACATCAAGCAGCAAACATCCCGCTGGCTACAACTGGGCAACATGGTCAGCAACAATGGGTTCAGCAGTAGGAATCATGTGTTTCTTCGAGATTAGGCAGTGGCAGCTCATCTGAGATGCCTGTTGTGTGCTGAAGCCCTTTGAAGAGGCCACAAACTTTGTCAGCAGGGACAACTGCTGCATGAATTATCTCATCCCTCTCATATCTATCTTAGAACAGATACTGATTTCCATGCAGCAGGGGACGGCAGCAGTAAAAGAGCAGCTGACACATCTTGCTATCCGCTCTATAGTTGTTGGGGACACACAAAGGGAATAGAAGGATTATGAAGATAAGGAGCTGCCATTACAAGAAAAGAAGGAGGAGTCGGAGGTGGAGGAGCAAGAGGACAATGATGAGAATGGCGCCAGCCAAGAAGTCTTAGTGGGGGCGGACCTTGGGCACACTGGCTAGAATGGCGACCTGTATGCTCACTTGTTTACGCAGTGACAGGCGTATCATTGGCATCAAGCAGTCTGATGATTACTGGATATTCATGCTTTTACACCCTCACTGCCAAGGCAAAATGGGGGAATGTTTTCCTCTTGTAGAAAGGGAAGTCAAATTACGTTATTACCAGGAAAGACTGTGTACACATATTGCCGCAGCTTATGGTGAGCAGACCCCTGCTGCCAGCGTGTTTGAAAGGGAAGCCCCTCTCTGCCTCCTGCAGAGCCACAGGCAAAAGAAGCCTTTTCAATCTGCTCCACATGATGTAGCAGTTTTTCAATGTGCCTTGCCAGACTAAGGCCAGTCAGCAAGTCGACAGCACCAGCCTCAACACCCAAGTTCAGGCCTACCTAAACTCTGACCAGTCTCTGGTGTATATCTTGTTCCCTTACCCCCATGGATTTTTGTGAGGCAGACTGGAACAATGGCCCAAACAGCATTATCTCTTTTTCACATCCCATAGAAAGTTTTCAGCGCCAAGGGGGGGGGGGTTACACCCAAACGGACCAAGTTGTTCCTGTCATTGTCTAAAACATCACTTTTGTGAAAATGAACCAAGCCTGGATTCAGGAGGATTTTCACACTCCTCCAGCTGAGGCAGATGAACAGATCTGGCCTTGCCAGCCATGTGTGCCCTATTTTCCCACTATAGCTGTCTGCCTGCCTACCTCCATCATGCCACCGCTGTGACCTGCCAACCATCATGTGCGGTATGGCAGCTGCTGCCGCTATCATGCCACCTCCACCATCATGCAACTGCTACAACCTGCCAACCATAATGTTCTGCATAGCTGCTGCTACCGCATCCATCATGCAACTGCTACGGCCTGCCTTCCATAACATTCTGTACAGATGCTGATACGGCCTCCATCATGCCACTGCTGTGATTTGCTTACCATTACATTCTGTACAGATGCTGCTGCTTCCATCATGCCACTGCTGCTGCTCTCAATTAAAGAGAATAATTTTTTTAGGCTCGTTCAGACACTTTGGCGTGTTGTATGGGCAGGTATTCTGACTCTGTCAAGGCTAAATTTTTGGACGCTTGGTCCCCCAAGCCATTTTTAATTTTTTAAAATCTTATAACACCTTGTGTGTTTAAACATCATCTGTCCCTGACAATTTTAGGAAACTCTGCAATATAAAAATGCATAAAAGAAGTGACGGTGCAGTATGTTTTTAAACATGTTGTATGTTAATGCCTTCAAACATGCATTTACCCATAGCTATGTATGCCAGTTTCACTCAGACATCATTTACTATTGCTGTCATCCATAGCGTGGGGAGGGAGGTGAGTCAGGGAAAAAGAAAAACATTAATAAAATGAAAACAAAAAGAGATGCCAAGTTTTACCAAGTCCTGGGAGGCAGGAGGGAGTTATACCAACTTTTAGTGCGATTGTAGCAACTTCGGTTCAGCCCAAATCGATTCAGGTCCAAACCAAACCTTTTCAAAAATTCAGTAACTCGGATCTGAAATTAATCTTCAGTGGATCGTTCATCTCTAACACTGATAATTAAGCAATCACACTTCTGTATATTGGCCAGTAGTTTTGATCACTACTTGTAAGTAAAAAAAAAAGGAGTGGGCCAAAATCATGGTCGAGGTATCAATCTTTCAATTATAAATTTTTTCCTTTTTTTGTTCCATTCCTGGTTTTGGCTTAGAAGTAAGTATGCAAAATACTTGTGTGAATGTGGTTTGTGAAAGGTTAAGAAATTATGAATAATTTTTGTTGCAAAACTGGTTATATCTTCTGCATATATAGTGGCATGCAAATGTTTTGGTACTCTAGTTAAAGATAAAACACACTTTTCAAAATTATTGCATTGTACTCATTATGAGGTAAAACTCATTTTTTAATCGGTCTTATTAAAAATATGGAGCTCTACTAGCAGAATCTGAATTTTTCTCTCTGCTCAGTTGGGGAGCTGATGGGCTCCTTAGCTCTGCGCTCTGACATTATAAACACTCATTATAGCTAAGTTCTTATCTTACTGATACGACTGTGGCTTAAATAAGGGTTCTCTTAGTAATTTAGAGATAAGGGTTATTAGATGACTGGCACAAAGTGAAAGTAGGATTTACACAGCTAGAAAACCTGTGTGACAGAATGGATCAATATTTTTAATAAAGACCAATTGAAAAAATGATTTTTAGCCCAAAATGAGTAAAATGCAATCATAAAAAAATGCCCCTGGAGGTATACCTAGCTTTTAAATAGCCTGTTGGGGTTAAGGTTTGTTCACAATAAGTGATAGGAAATGTCAGGTTATGCAAATTTCAAAGCTTTATAATACCCAGACTCCACTATCCTTGTTCCAAAAAACAGCAGCCATGGGTTCTTCTAAGCAGCTGCCTAACACACTGAAAATAAGAAAGGGTTGAAGCCCACAAAGCAAGAGAAGGCTATAAGAAGAAAGTAAAGCATTTTCAGGTTGCTAGTTCCTCAGTTGCAATGTAATTAAGAAATGGTAGTCAACAGGAGTAGTGGAGGCCAAGAGAATGTCTGGAAAATCAAGAAAAATTTTAGAGACAGCGGCTCGTAAGAATTGCTACAAAGGCATATTAGAAAAACCCATTGACTGCAAATTACCTTCAGGAAGATTAAGCAGACTCTGAAGTTATGGTATGTATTGTTCTACTGTTCAGTGACACCTGCCCAAATATGGCCTTCATGGAAGAGTCATCAGAAGAAAACCTGTCCTGCATCCTCACCACAATATTTAGAGTCAGAAGTTTGCAAAAGTACATCTAAAACCTGATGCATTTTTGGAAGCAAATCTTGTGGGTCGATGAGGTTATAATAGAAGTCTGTAGACACAATGAGCAAAGGTATGTTTCGAGGAAAAAGGGCACAGAATTTAATGAAACGAACACCTATCCAACCATTAAGCACGGGGGTGGATCAAGTATGCTTTGGGGTTGTGTTGCAGCTAATTGAACGGGTAACATTTCACAGATAGATGGAAGAATGGATTCAATGGAATGCCAACAAATTGGAAGCAAACATAACATCAATTGTAAAAACATTAAACATCAAAATGCACAATAGTTTACCTTAAAAGGTGCAAGTTGAAAGTTTTACCATGGCCCTGATCTGAACATCATTGAAAATCTGTGGCTAGACCTCAAAAAAGCCGTGCATGCAAGACAGCCCAGGAAAACTTTTGCAAGGAAGAATGGATGAAAATCCTTTAACCAAAAAGTGAAAGACTCTTGACTGGCAGCAAAAAGAGTTTACAAGCTGTGGTACTTGCCAAAGCGAGTGCTACTAGGTAGCATGCAGGGTGCCCAAAGTTTTGCTTCAGGCCCTTTTCCTTTTTTGTTAGTTTAAAAATGTAAAATATGAAAAAAAATATATATATATATTTTTTTGCTTAAAATACAAAGGGAATGTGTCATCTTTAAAATTGTGCACTTTGGGGATAATTTCATCTTCACCTTAATTGTTCACAGTACCAGTAATTTTGACCAGGGGTGCCCAAATTTTTGCATGCCACTAGAGATGAGCGAATCTATTCGCCGCTTCGTAGATTCGTATCGAATCTTGGAAATTTTCTTCTCCGAAGCGAATCCAAATTTTGTCGCATTCGCTTTGTATTATTTGTAAATGTGCGCAAAAATTTGACCGCTAACTATACGTAAGATACTTATGAAACGTAAGTAAATTTACGCATTCTGCGTATGGCGGGAAAATGACGTTCCGCCCCTGCAGGAGCGGGAAAGTGAAGATACGGCCCCTCAGAACTGGAAAAAAACAATAGTACGCTAAGGATTCGTACGCACTTTTGTGCGCTCATGCGTACGTGTTCACATAAGTTGCGTACCTTTAACAAGTGTACGTTCATTATTAGTGTGCAAATGTTCGCAAAACATCACATAATAACGTTCAATTTGTACGCAGCTACGTCGAATAGATTCGTATTCATTTGAATCTTGTGAAAACCTCGATGAATATTCGTCGAAGCAAATTTTGATGATTCGCTCATCTCTACATGCCACTGTATATCATGCAACCCAGAGTTTATTGTACCCCAATACCATTGTTTCACTTTATATTTATGTTTGTCTAACTTTTATAGATCCTTATAGTATGATTAACATACAATATAACTACTTATTTGACGTCCGAATCTACAGTGTCTTGCAAAAGTATTCGGCCCCCTGGAACTTTTCAACCTTTTGCCACATTTCAGGCTTCAAACAAAGATATAACATTTTAAATTTTTGGTGAAGAATCAACAACAAGTGGGTCACAATTGTGAAGTGGAACGAAATTTATTGGATCATTTAAACTTTTTTTGTAATAATAAAACTGAAAAGTGGGGCGTGCAAAATTATTCGACCCATTTACTTTCAGTTCAGAAAATTCACTCCAGAAGTTCATTGAGGATCTCTGAATGATCCAATGTTGTCCTAAATGACTGATGAAGATAAATAGAATCCACCTGTGTGTAATCAAGTCTCCATATAAATGCACCTGCTCTGTGATAGTCTCAGGGTTCTGTTTAAAGCACAGAGAGCATCATGAAGACCAAGGAACACATCAGGCAGGTCCGTGATACTGTTGTGGAGAAGTTTAAAGCTGGATTTGGATACCAAAAGATTTCCCAAGCTTTAAACATCCCAAGGAGCACTGTGCAAGCGATCATATTGAAATGGAAGGAGTATCAGACCACTGCAAATCTACCAAGACCCGGCCATCCCTCTAAACTTTCATCTCAAACAAGGAGAAGACTGATCAGAGATGCAGCCAAGAGGCCCATGATCACTCTGGATGAACTGCAGAGATCTACAGCTGAGGTGGGAGAGTCTGTCCATAGGACAGCAATCAGTCGAACACTTCACAAATCTGACCTTTATGGAAGAGAGGCAAGAAGAAAGCCATTTCTCAAAGATATCCATAAAAAGTCTTGTTTACAGTTTGCCACAAACCACCTGGGAGACACACCAAACATGTGGAAGAAGGTGCTCTGGTCAGATGAAACCAAAATCCAACTTTTTGGAAACAATGCAAAACGATATGTTTGGCGTAAAAGCAACACAGCTCATCACTCTGAACACACCATCCCCACTGTCAAACATGGTGGTGGCAGCATCATGATTTGGGCCTGCTTTTCATCAGCAGGGACAGGGAAGATGGTTAAAGTTGATGGGAAGATGGATGGAGCCAAATACAGGACCATTCTGGATGAAAACCTGTTGGTGTCTGCAAAAGACCTGAGACTAGGACGGAGATTTATCTTCCAACAAGACAATGATCCCAAACATAAAGCAAAATCTACAATGGAATGGTTCAAAAATAAACATATCCAGGTCTTAGAATGGCCAAGTCAAAGTCCAGACCTGAATCCAATTGAGAATATGTGGAAAGAGCTGAAAACTGCTGTTCACAAACGCTCTCCATCCAACCTCAAAGAGCTTGAGCTGTTTTGCAAGGAAGAATGGGAAAGAATTTCAGTCTCTAGATGTGCAAAACTGATAGAGACATACCCCAAGTGACTTGCAGCTGTAATCGCAGCAAAAGTTGGCGCAACAAAGTATTAATGCAAGGGGGCCAAATAATTTTGCACGCCCCACTTTTCAGTTTTATTATTACAAAAAAAGTTTAAATGATCCAATAAATTTAGTTCCACTTCACAATAGTGACCCACTTGTTGTTGATTCTTCGCCAAAAATTTAAAATCTTATATCTTTTTGTTTGAAGCCTGAAATGTGGCAAAAGGTTGAAAAGTTCCAGGGGGCCGAATACTTTCGCAAGGCACTGTATTTGTTATTTAGCAGAAATGAAGAAGTGGTATTAATGGTTCTTCTCACCATAATGTTTTATGTTCTTAATGTTATATGTCCAACTGGGACCCCTACAATCCCATTTTTTTCCAGTGATTTTCCTGATGGCAGAATAACTAAGTTACCTGAATGATTCCTTTTTGTGACTGTGCTTGAAAATCAAATCAAAATTTGAAGGAAACACGGAAAAGAAGGACTATATCACATTTAAATAGCCCATTGTTTAGCTAGAAATGGATGGAGGTGCTACATGCACACTGTAAGTGGACAGAGACATTGTGATACAGTTTCATGCCATATCATTTCAAGTCATATGTTTAAATCTATAAAGCAGTATACCTCAAAAATTGTATTTCTTCTGTTTGTTCTTACTTATTCCTCATATTTTCTCCCCCTGCGTGGGGTAATTTGGCAGTTTGTTGCCACCATTTATTATTCTAAAAATCCAATAAATACCTCTTGAAACATAATAAAACATCTATAAACCAGTCTAATATTGTATGAGTGTTAAAGGAGGGCTTGATTTTCTGGGTGCTGCTAAATATATTTTTGGATCTTAAGAGCTCTGACACTGAATGCAGCTCATGCTGATCCATCTTCAGATCTAATGTAAAATTTTCTAATCAATGTCTTCCACAAATAACACTTTCTGAATAAGTGGTTTTCGTTTTTGTTCATTCTCCTCAATGCCAGGTATTTTATCACAGCTGCCATCCAAGTTTTCCAGTTTAAAAATAAGCTCTTGCACTCGTGGACCAACTCTTAGCTAGTTTAGGAAACTTTCTAAAGAAAATATAATAATAGTTTTACTAATTTTATGAGCACTAATAATGTTTTTTAAATGTGCTCATTTTTTTACCTTCTTAATGGGTTCCTATTTTCCTTAAAGGGATCCTGCAGTTTTTTTTTTTTACTAATGATTTATCCTCTGGATAGGTCATCAGCATCTGATCGACGGGGGTCCGACATCCGGGGCCCCTGCCAATCAGATGTTTGAGAAGGCAGAAGTGTTGGCAGTAGTGCAGTGGCCTTCGTAACAAATTACTTTGACTATTTTGAGTGAAGGTCCTGCGTAAAATCCTGCGCGGTGAGCGTAGACGTCACCTGACATCATCATATGTCACTGTGCATGAGATTTTGTGCAGGATTTTCAATCTAGATGGTCATGGTGACCTCTTCGCTCTCAAATGGATGAGGTGAGTATGTTTTCTTTTTATACCGCAATTTCAGGGAAAATTAAATCAATACCTCGAAACATGAGGACATTTGACTTTGCGGCAAATCAAATTTTCCCTGAAATTTGGATCGAAGACCACTTTGGATACTTCGATTCGCTCAACCCTATTTATAAACATATTACAATAAATGATATTTTACCCTGCTTTGTTAAAGGTGAGCAAGCACTTTACAGTGAATCTGTTACCCTGAAATTCCCAGATAAACCAGACACAATAGGCCTGATTTATCACAGACCAGCGGCCTATTCCAGTCTATGATAATCATATAAATGAACAGTTAAGTGTACCAAAGGTAGGTCCAAGCCACTCTATACTGCCTGGCTCCACTTGCTTCCTCTGCCAACCCCTCCCTCTCCTTGATTGACAGGCTAACTATGCAGGATAATGGTCCTGCCAATAAAGGAACGAGAGGGTTTGGCAGAGGAAGCATAAGGTGCAAAGGTGCACAAAGTGGCTTGGTCCTGCTTTTGGGGCACTTAATTGAACATTTGTACATGGATTAAAGGTAATTTTTTTCAGATTGAAGAAATGGATGACTTAGTAGAAGGTATCATTACATGATACCCTAAAAGGCATTGTGCCTGGTTCAACAGTAACTTTCCTGGTGATAGACTCCCTTTAAGAAATTGCTGTGTATTTTGTGTGTTAAGATTAGTTCGGTTCAGGGTCACTAAACTTCGGAAAAAGTTTGGTTCAGACCAGAATCAATTTGGACTGAACTGAAGTTGCTTTAATTGTCCTGAAAATGGGTATATAATACCCTGTAGCCTCCTAGGAAATTCCTAGAATTTCTAGGAAAACTTGTTATATTTTTTTCATTTTTTTTAGGAAAGAGAAAGATAAGTGCCTACTCTGGGAGCCAGTCTGATATTATGGTGGGGAGGGGGTCAAAAGGACCTGGCCATGTTGCTAGGGGGCTGCCTCTCCACTGCCACAAAAAACATTGACCCAGTGGGCCATGAAAGACATGTACTGTCCCTGCCTGTAAGAATTGCTCCAGGTGTCATCCATGCAGTACACCTTGCTGCAAGGCGAGAATTGCAAGGAGTGGCCTGCGTTCTCCATCACATAAGAGTACAAGGCACTTCTATAATGGTAATGCAGCAACTACACTGGTAGCAATGTGGCCAGGTAGGAGTTCAGCTTGTAGACAAGCTAATTGCTGGTGGAGAAACTTTTTTTTCATGGCCAAACATTCTGTTATAGATGTTTCACAATGTAATGTAGGAAAAGGAGAAGAAGAAGGTGATGGTGACTATGACAAAAATACCGTTTTACTTGGGGATGCTGGTTGGCTGCCACAGAGAGGACCTGGAGAAGGAGGACATACTTGTTCTGATGGGTATTCAGTGATGTCGCCTCATATGCTGCAATTGACCTCTGGTACCTATGACTGTGTTCGAATGGCCACGGCTTAATTTAACCCGGAACATCTTGCACACGGCTGTGGCTTTATGCGCCCACCTTGTTGAGAAAAATCACCAGGAGTTGCTCACACAGAGCTACAGGCAGTTGAGCTTGGCTAAGATCTGGCACGTTTTGGGCCGTGTGAGTTGCATCATCAGATCCAGAAGCAGACATGGCCCTGCCTGTTTCTTGGGAGGTACGTCTCTTCTGCTCTTTATTGTTGCCACTACCACCATTCTCCACTGATGTTTCTTCCTCCTCAGCACCCCAATACGGCTCCCAGGTCTTGTCTAGCACGCAATCGTCATCAGAGTCCTCAACCTCCCTGCCGTTTTTATCAGCCTGTGAGATATCATGGTGGGATCCTGGGCCCCTCTACCCTGCTCTGCATTTTCCTTGACTGCCACTGTCACTGCCCCCACCACCAATGCCATGGCTACAGGTGTCAGTATTACCACCAATATCAACACAGCTATGCATGGGGTCCCCAGCCTCTTTCAGAACCTCCTCCTCAGGGCAGCCCAAATGGTGATGGCTCTCACACAAGTCATCAACGGGGAGACTCACTTGACTATCTGCCATAGGGCATTGTAGGGTTTCCTTGCCACTATCTAGGAAAAAGAAAGGTATCCCACTAGGAAGTGGCAGTGAAGACTTAGATGGCTCCACTGAACAACTTCTCTGGGACTGCATAGGAGGAACGCTGTGACTCCATGCTCCACGGCCCGGTGTCAAATTCAGAAGTCACCTCCACGTTATCCTGCTGTGACTGAGAGGAGGATTGAGCCATCCAATCCACAATGTCATCATCTCTCTCCTCAACGATAATATTGCACCTTTTTGAAGCTAGCAAAGACAACTGAGGCCCACTACTATTACTACTACTACTACTTATGGCCAGAGAGCTGGTGCTGCTACTAACCACATTCTGGCTCTGGGTCATTTGCTGGGAACCCTTTGGTAGCCCTGAAATTTTTGGGCCTCTAAGATAATGTTGTGTGTATTGGTGTAGTAACCATATATATGCTGGTTTTAATAATTTCCACCACCCCAAAAAAATTTTGATCGGAAATATGTAGAGACAGAAATAAATAGAAACAGATTTAAGCCTATATTTGTTATCACTCAGAGATAATGCGCTACTCTGTGTATTGGTGTAGGCATCACCTATATGCTGGTAATTAAATTAAACACTCCCCCCCAAAAAAAAAAGAACCATATCGAGAAAGAAAGAAATGGGAATGGATGATTGATGCCTGACCCTTAATATCAAGTTGTCACTCACAGATAATTTAATGCTCTACCCTGTGTATTGATGTACTGATCACCTATATGCTGGTTTAAAGGAAATCTGTCACCAGGATAATTGCTATTGAAGTAAAGCCATGGCCTAATAGCACTTAGTACCTTTCCAGATGTGCCTTTGTTCCAGCAATAGATGTTTTCTATCTTCTGAAAATCCAGTTTACTTGGCATGCCAATGAGCCAGTAAGGTGCCCAGAGGGGCGTCATTCTTGTGGCCTCCTGCCACAATGTGTCCAGCCCTCCTACATCACATTCATACCATAACTCTGCCCTCTTTTCCCTGCTCCCAGCATGAGGGCGGGCTTGGGAACTAACAGGAGGCATACCTGGGCTCCTTCCTGCAAGTATGATGTCCTTCTGGGCACCTTACTAGCTCATTTGCATACCAAATAAGCTTTATTTTCAGAAGGTAGAAACCATCTATTGCTGAAACAAAGGCACATCTGCAAATAAGGTACTAAGTGCTATTAGGCCATGGCTTTACTTCAATATCGATTATCCTGGTGACAGATTTCCTTTAATTAAATCGGACAACCCCATTAGATTCCAACCATGTGGAGAAAGAAATAAACAGAAATCAATGACTGAGGCCTGCCTTTTAATATCAAGTTATCACTCACAGATAATTTGGAGAAGTCACCGGCGTATTAATGTACTGATCACCTATATGCTGGTTTACTTAAACTGAACAACCCCACAGCAAATTAAATTCCAACCGTGTGGAAAAAGAAATAAACGGAAATGGATGATTGAGGTCTGACACTTAATATCATGTTATCACCCACAGATAATGTGGTGCAGTACCCTGTGTATTGGTGTACTGATCATTTATATGCTGGTTTAATTAAACTGAACAACCCTACAAAAATTTTTATTTCGACCATGTGGATAAAAAAATAAATAGAAATGGATGTTTGAGGCCTGACACCTAAGATCACATTATCATTCACAGATAATGTGGTGCTGGTTTGAATAAATTTAATAACCCATCCAACAAAATAAATTTTGAACTGTGGAGAGGTTTATATCTCTGAGAACAGCACCCTGATTCGGCACTGTCATGTACATACCTGTTCATGCTCCCACAGTAAGCCAGACTTCTTGTCTTCTGCACCACCAGCGTCATTCTGTTGCTGGAGCAATCGGTCCTTCAGACATGGGGCTGGTCAACCTATCAGGGAGCAGGAATGTCAGGCCAATCAGGCTTGGTGCCAGTGTCACAAGCTTTCTGTGACAGGGATATTTAAACAGGCAGCTGGGCTGAGAACAGTTGATTGTGATTGACCTGCTTAGCATCGTTAGCGTGTATTGTACTACTGTTTGGATTCCTGGTATTCTGACTTTTGCATTGTCCCTGACCTTGCTTTCGACTGCCAATTATTCCTCTAACATTATCTCCTGGCTCAGACCCCATCTGGTATTTGATTCTTTGTTCATATCTAGTATTGGTTCTGACGGATCTTTCTGGTTTGGACTCTGGCAACATTTTGACTTAGCTTTTGGATTCTGATCCGGTCCTGGTTTTGCCTGTCTGGACCTGACCTCTTTCTATCTGACTATGGTTACCCCTCTAGGTTAGGCCCCTGCAATTAGTCAAGTCGAGGATTGCCATCAAGTTGTGGGTTGCCACTTAGGGCGGATCGTGAAAGTAGATAGGGACAGTGGTACAGGTGAAGTTCAGGGATGCACTGTTCCCTACCCCAACATGACGTGTGCTTTCTCTGTTATTTGTGTATGCTATATAGTTTCTGAGAAGTTTGCCATTTAAAAGCTATAGCAGTGGCATCTCACTGTGAGGAAGGGGTCTTTGTGCATAATTTACATGATCTCTTAGGCCTCATGTAGAGAACAGAGCCATATACATGGAGTCTTTGAGGAAGCATTTACTATTCCTTATTATGGTTATGTGCCCCTGCCTCATTACATTACATATTCCTCTCTGGCTGTGCCCCCTGCTGTTTATGCTACTGGTTCACCTTCTCTTGCAGTTAGATTTGGACAACATGTTCAGTAGATTCCCTAATAACCCTTTTAACCACTTAAAGAGGCTGTCTCACTTAAGCACATAGCATTTATTATGTAGAGGAAGTTAATACAAGCCACTTTCTCATGTATTATACCTAGGGTCTTTTGATCCCTCGTATTCACCCTAATAGAGATCTATGAGGGTGAATAGCATTTTGATGCACTCCCTGCTGATTTGTGCCTCATGTACAGTTTAGCAGTGCACAGGCTGTCATGGTAACCAATCACAGCCTCACGATTTTACAGCAGGGGCTCCAATCAGAAGGCAGAGGGAGCCACATCCCTCTGCCTAATCTCACAGATGCTGCAATTGATGTTGACATCTGATGGGTTAAATAACCGGTTTCGGCATCATTGCAGATGTCGATCATGGTGGCCGGGTAACTGCTCTATTATACAGTTAGCACCCGCCGCGTATGGGACAGGCTGCTGCGGTGAGCCCTCAGCTGCTGTGATGTGCAGGGACATCACACTGGCTGAAGGATAGTGAGGAAGCAAAATAAGTTAAGCGACTTCAAAAAATTTAAACATAAAATCAACCAGCCATTTTTTATTTAAAAAAAACAACAACATGGAATATTCACATATAGACTGTTAGTATGTGATAAAAATCTTTTGATGGAAGTGTCCTTTTAACTTTTAGTTGACTACTACGGTATATCACCATGTCCCCTGTTCTTCCAGCTACACACTGTGTAAACCTTTAGAGAACATCTGCTCAAAAAGATTCTTTCAAAACGTGTGGTAATGGAGTTCACAGGAGCTATCCACCAAGGATCGGTCTACTGAATATGAATAGTGAGACAAAGCATGTGCCTTATTAAGGAACTATACTAAAACAGGAGACCAGTAAAGAGCCCCTATTTTGTCATTTACATCTTTATCATTGAGGTATTAGTTCATATTTTAGTTCCTTAAACAGTATTCCGATATTGGTTGACAACTGGAAACAGTTATATATCCAGATCATGGATTATTTTTCATCTCCCATAAGCAAAAGAGATTATTACTGCTGACACATGGATAAATGATGAATGGATAATAGAATGGAAACCTGAATAAGCTGAATCCAAATAGCATAAATTTAATCTGACTTTGTTTTTTAGGTTAGTAGGCTGAGACAATGCATTATGCAAACTTACATCAGATATTCCCGGAAGTACATCTGTCGGTGACACTTCCCAGTTTATGTAATCTTGCCCTTACCACAAATCTGGATATTTATTTTAAGAGAACATCAAATAAGATTATTTAACAAATTCAAAATGACAGTAACTTTGTTTCCGGAGCTTAGAGGCTATAACATCTGACATTACTATTGCTCTCAAAATAGAATAAATGTTTATGAAGGTCTCTGTGGAGAATTAAACTTGAACCATTCTCAACCCATGTTAAAATACAGGGAAACACTCTGAAATATCCAAAGTTGGTAAACAATTTTCCTAAAGCATAGGACATTTAAGGCTACTTTTTTTTTACCTTTTTTGAGGTGAAAATGTGAAGGAATACATTCTTTTTAGGAGGAATGAGCTTACAGGTTTTTTTTAAGTTTCTTTCTTTAAATTAACCCCCTAATAGGTACATTACAATTAGAAAAGTCCTGAATATGAAGTATCATTTTTATCATAGATTTTAAATTTGTTAGATTTAAAATGTGTCTCATGTGGGGTTAAGATGCCCCGATACTGGGGGGGAAGGTAACTACATTATAGGAGGGGAAGATAGTGTAGATAGAGACTTGGGGCAAGGTAATATAACTGGGTGAGGAATGGAAGGAGGAACTAGAACAGATCAGAAGGAAAGGTGTAGGGTAAGAAATATGCATCAACCTCTTAATTGTATGTACACTAATGCCAGAAGCCTAGCTAATAAAACTGGAGAACTGGAATTAGTGATGTGTGAGGAGAACTATGACATAGTGGGAGTAACTGAGACATGGCTGGATGATAGCTATGACTGGGCAGTTAACGTACAGGGTTACAATCTTTTTTAGAAAGGATCGTCAAAACCGGAGAGGGGGAGGGGTCTGCCTTTATGTAAAGTCGTGCCTAAAGCCCACACTCCGGGAAGATATAAGTGAGGGACATAAAGATGTGGAGTCACTGTGGATAGAAATAAATGGAGCCAAAAACAATATTAAAATACTAATAGGGGTTTATTATAAACCACCCAATATATCAGAGACCACAGAAAATCTACTTCTAAACGAAATAGACGAGGCGGCAAATCATAATGAGGTCATTATTATGGGGGAGTTCAACTACCCAGATATAGACTGGGAAACTGAAACCTGTACATCTCATAAAGGAAACAGGTTTTTGGCAATAACCCAAAGACAATTACCTTTCCCAACTGGTTCAGGACCCCACTAGAGGGACGGCCATACTGGACTTAGTATTAACCAATAGACCTGACAGAACAACAGATGTGCAGGTTGGGGGACACCTGGGAAACAGTGACTATAACATAATAACCTTCCAATTGTCATTCAAAAGAGTGTTTCTTCAGGGAGGAACAAAAATACCGAACTTCAAAAAAAGCTAAATTTAGCCAACTAAGACAGGCGCATAGCAAATGTGGTGCCAATATTCAAAAAGGGTCCAAAAACAGAGCCCGGAAACTATAGGCCAGTAAGTTTAACTTCTGTTGTGGGTAAACTGTTTGAAGGTTTTCTGAGAGATGCTATCTTGGAGAAAATAAGCAAATAACTCCGTATCAGCATGGCTTCATGAGAGATCGGTCATGTCAAACCAATTTAATCAGTTTCTATGAGGAGGTAAGTTCTAGACTTGACCGCGGCGACTCAATGGATGTCGTATATTTGGACTTCTCCAAAGCGTTTGACACGGTATCACATAAAAGGTTAGTATACAAAATGAGAATGCTTGGCCTGGGAGAAAATGTCTGTATGTGGGTAAGTAACTGGCTCAGTGATAGAAAACAGAGATTGGTTATTAACGGCACATACTCAGATTGGGTCACTGTCACTAGTGGGGTACCACAGTGGTCAATATTGGGCTCTATTTTCTTCAATATATTTATTCATGATCTTGTAGAAGATTTGCATAGTAAAATATCAATTTTTGCAGATGACACTAAACTGTGTAAAGTAATTAACACAGAGGAGGACAGTGCACTGCTACAGCAGGATCTGGATAGACTGGAGGCTTGGTCAGAAAAGTGGCAGATGAGGTTTAACACTGACAAATGTAAGGTTATGCATATGGGAAGGAATAATGCAAGTCACCAGTACATACTAAATGGTAAAGCATTGGGTAACTCTGACATGGAAAAGGACCTAGGAATTTTAGTGAACAGCAAACTAAGCTGTAGAAGCCAGTGCCAGACAGCTGCTGCCAAGGCCAATAAAATAATGGGTTGCATCAAAAGGGGCATATATGCCCATGATGAGAACATAGTTCTGCCACTTTACAAATCACTAGTCAGACCACACATGGAGTACTGTGTACAGTTCTGGGCTCCTGTGAACAAGGCAGACATAGCAGAGCTGGAGAGGGTTCAGAGGAGGGCAACTAAAGTAATAACTGGAATGGGTGGACTACAGTACCCAGAAAGATTATCAAAATTAGGGTTATTCACTTTAGAAAAAAGACGACTGAGGGGAGATCTAATAACTATATATATATATATATATATATATATATATGAGGGGTCAGTACAGAGATCTCTCCCATCATCTATTTATCCCGAGGACTGTGACTAGGGGACATCCTCTGCGTCTGGAGGAAAGAAAGTTTGTACATAAACATAGAAGAGTTTTCTTTATGGTAAGAGCAGTGAGACTGTGGAACTCTCTGCCTGAGGAGGTGGTGATGGTAAGTTCACTAAAAGAGTTCAAGAAGGGCCTGGATGTATTTCTGGAGGGTAATAATATTACAGGTTATAGTTACTAGAGAGGGGTCGTTGATCCAGGGAGTTATTCTGATTGCCTGATTGGAGTCGGGAAGGAATTTTTCCCCCTAAAGTGAGGAAAATTGGCTTCTACTTCACAGGGTTTTTTTTGCCTTCCTCTGGATCAACTTGTAGGAAAACAGGCTGAACTGGATGGACAGATGTCTTTTTTCGGCCTTACAAACTATGTTACTATGTTACTATGTTACTATGATATGCATTTTAACCCCTTAGCAACATAATTTTAGCCGTAAAGAGCAACTAAACCCTAATGCCCTAATAATAGTTTTTGTAACATACTTTATTAATGTATTTTGCATTTTCAATACACTTTTTCATCCCTAAAGTGCACCTTTACCATGTGTATCTTGTCAACAATTACGTAAAAAATAAAGAAGAGAATATAAAAAGGTGATATAAAATAAATTACATAAAAAAGAATCAGATACTATAGGTTATATGGACCTAAGTATATAGCAACAAACACATTATATATACCTTATATCTTCTACAAAAATGGTTTGAAGTGTTAAAGGCCCCATGATCCACCATAGCTCTCCTTGTTTAAGAAGTCTCTATCTACCCCCTCCCAGTGGGGGGATTTAATTGATGATTTTAAATTTAAGCTGACTACTGCTATGACTACCTTCAATAAAATGTTCAGACACAGGAGGATATGATTGTTTAATCTAATGCGGCATTCATTAGTAGTTTCACCAAGTTAATATAAACTACACAGTGATGAGTAAAGTTTTAAAAGATTCGCTTTGGCTGCTTCGCCAAACTTTGACAAGAAATTTGATTAGGTTTGAATTACCTTTGTAACAAATCGTATTCCAGTATATGTAGTGGGCAACCTTCAGATGCAGCGTTCAACACTGGTGGCAGCATCTGAGAGTCACATTGAGCCTATCAACCTATCAGTTTATCAGCGTGATGACATGTCGAGTTGGCACATTTTCCTCAATTAAGATTGCTGCACCGACTTCTCTGTGATGAAATGGATGAGGCGAGTATGTTTTTTTTTTCCTGCTAGTTCGCAAAAAAATTATTCATTACCACAAAGTGCCAAGAAAATCGAATTCATGGCAAATCAAAATTGTCCTGAAATCCAGATTAAATTCCACCTCATTATATTTTATTCATTTAACACTAATCCCAATAATTTAAATTTTCCTGCTTAATACTTTGTAAGTGGAGAGAAATGGTACCTGATTAGCTTTATTCCTAGATTGTAAATATATTGATTGCAGGGCCGTATTTACAAATAGGCACCTGAGGGCATGTACCTAGGGTGGGGCAAAGCAGAGGGGGGCAGCACCAGAGAGTGGTTCACATTTTTTTCCACTTTACTCCCCCCTGCCTACTGGGTAACCGGTCATGAAAAGGAGGGGTCAGGGGCTGTGATGTTCTGCAAAGACCCAAAAGAAGTGACTACTGACCAGGACTGGCTCTGTATTCACGTGTATTCACGTTCAGCACAGATGGGTCTGGAGCTCAGCAGTGGAGAGAAGTGGAAGTGAAGGATCTTTATTGATGTCACCATCATGTGATCGGTGTGGGAGGGACCAGGGCTAAGCAATTGAGAAGAAGTGAGCCAGAGAAACAATTGACATAATATTCCTCTCCATAATTACCCCTGAAATATCATCTACCCCATGAAAATGGTCTGGGCATCCTGGGAGTTGTGGTCTTCTCTTCTTATACCCCTCTCTGAAGTATCCTCTACCACATAAAAACGGCCTGGGCATGCTGCGAGTGGTAATCCTCTCCTCATACCCCCTCACTGAAATATTCTCTACTCATAAAATGGCCTGGGTATGCAGTGCAGGTGAGGAAACAGGAGCCCTATGACTGCTGGTCTGCCTGCTCAGCTGGAAGCCTGACTGCCTGTGAGTGCCACCACCATCTCCTGCCCCTGACCCTCAGTAACCTAGAACTAAAACCTGAGCACTGCAGCACCCGAACTGCACTGAAAGCAGAAAAAGAAAACCGAAGAAGCACCACCTCACAAAGTCAGATTAAAGTATCCCTGGGGGAGGACTAATGTGCCATGTGTACCAAGAAGTCTGCTGTGTATAATCCCATCTGCAAAATGAGATTATACAGATTATGTGCAGATTACAAGAAATGTTTTGTTATGATATGATATATGATAACAATCGCCTTGATCATTAATTGTCTGGATTTATTGCAGAATCTCATAGATATCGGTACACTTTTTGGTAAAGGGGTTTATTGAGATTTTGATATTAATGAGATATCCTCAGGATAGGTCATCAATATCAGATCAGTGGGGGTCTAATGCAGCTCAGTCTCATTCTTGGTAAGCTATGTGGACTCCAGAGAGCGCACTTCGGCCTCCTCAGACAGCTGATTGGTGGGAGTCCCCTGTGCCAGACCCCCACCAGTCTGATAATAATGACCTATAGATCATCAACATGAGAATCATAGGGTTCTTTCACATGACCATATCCATTTTCTAGTAAGAAAATTGCGGACTCGCAAATTTGGATGCGGTCTATGTAATCACACGCTGGCCCCAATGACTAAAATGAGTATTCTTGTCTGCAAATTGGTCTAGAATAGTACATGTTCTATAAATTGCTGCTCAGCCACACAGATGTAGACAACCCTTTGCAGACACGTTGAGAACAATAATTATGTCTAAGGATGACCAACTACCAATTCCAGAACAAAGGTGGAGCCCACAGTAGTCATAGAAGAGCTTTCCAATGTAGATTTTACTGCATGGATACCTTCGTCATGCTCAGTTGATGTATGCAGGTGGCATTATACTGATACATTTTATTGAATAACTCAGTGGCTATGCTAAATTTTTAATTACATGCAATACAAAAGTATTCAGATGTAGGTTCTGGATTGAAAACTATAAAAAAAATGTTGTGGGACAACCCATTTAAGACTGTTATATATTTATATTAAATGCTAAGGACACCTTAACCTCATTTTTTATATATATTTGAACATATGTTGACATAAAAATATTTTTCAATAAGTTTCTGGTACAAATATAAAAAGACAGAACGTTTTACAAGATGGCCAGACATATTTCACAGTGAATGGCATTCTGCAGCCTGCTCCGTTTCAAAACTACAGCCAGCAGCTAAATTATACAAAGTGTTTAATAAAAGCCTATTACAAAAATTATTTCTGTCCTGAAATGCATGCAATCCAATACAAAAATAAATCTAACTGAACTAATGCCCTTTAGTATATATACTGCTTGTTACAGGTACCCTTTAATTTTAATTATTTATTAATAGAGATGAGCGAGTAGTGTTCGATTGAGCCGGTATTCGATCGAATACTACGCTATTCGGCATACTCGATTTCAATCGAGTATAACGGCGATGGCGCACTTAGAATTCGTTTCCCCTCCCACCTTCCCTGGCGCTCTTTTTCCACCAATCAACATGCAGGGGGGGTATGACAGGCCCGCGGAGCACGGTGGCAGCGCAAAAACAGCGTCTACATGGATGGCTGGGAAAAAACCATGTGACCTCGAATATTAAAACTCAGCTCTTCCTGCTCGTTCGCATATGCTGCGTGAACTTAGTAGGGACAGAGGCTGGAGAAGGGACAGATAGGTTTTAGCTGTTGGACAGGCAGGAGCGTGATTAAAAGCCCTTATCAGGGCTACTATAGTGCAGTACAGTGATAGCTTTACTACAATATACAGTCTGCAGAGAACGGTTGCTGTATTCAGGGATAGCTGTGGAGTAGGGACAGAGAGAGGCATTAGTGGTGTATTAGGTGCTCTGCTAATACCAAACTATATTTGGCACTACTGTTCTGGCGTTTTTGGCTGCAAACCCTGTTATTATACCTAGTGTGTATATGCACCATCTGATCTTCTGGCAGTATACGGCTGTGTACATTTTTTTTTTAAATACAGTTTCTTGGCTCTAGTGTTCTGGGTTCTGTGTGCCTGCAATACCCTTTTGTATACCAGGTGTAAATACCCACCGTCTGACCTGTTAGTACACGGCTGTGTACCTAGAAATATAAAAAAAAAAAAGCCTTTCATTGGCACCTTACTTGGCGTTCTTGCAAAATAATTGTATATACGTAGTCTTCATACACACCGTCTGATCTGTTTGTACACGGCTGTGTACCTAGAAATATAAAAAAAAAAAAAAAGCCTTTTCATTGGCACCTGTACTTTGCGTTCTCTTGCAAAATAATTGTATATACGTAGTGTTCATACACACCGTCTGATCTGTTTGTACACGCTGTGTACCTAGAAAATATTTAAAAAAAAGCCTTTTCATTGGCACCTGTACTTTGCGTTCTCTTGCAAAATAATTGTATATACGTAGTTGTTCATACACACCGTCTGATCTGTTTGTACACGGCTGTGTACCTAGAAATATATTAAAAAAAGCCTTTTCATTGGCACCTGTACTTTGCGTTCTCTTTGCAAAATAATTGTATATACGTAGTGTTCATACACACCGTCTGATCTGTTTGTACACGGCTGTGTACCTAGAAATATATTTTAAAAAAAAAGCCTTTTCATTGGCAACCTGTACTTTGCGTTCTCTTGCAAAATAATTGTATATACGTAGTGTTCATACACACCGTCTGATCTGTTTGTACACGGCTGTGTACCTAGAAATATAAAAAAAAAAAAGCCTTTTCATTGGCACCTGTACTTTGCGTTCTCTTGCAAAATAATTGTATATACGTAGTGTTCATACACACCGTCTGATCTGTTTGTACACGGCTGTGTACCTAGAAAATATAAAAAAAAAAAGCCTTTTCATTGGCACCTGTACTTTGCGTTCTCTTGCAAAATAATTGTATATACGTAGTGTTCATACACACCGTCTGATCTGTTTGTACACGGCTGTGTACCTAGAAATATAAAAAAAAAAAGCCTTTTCATTGGCACCTGTACTTTGCGTTCTCTTGCAAAATAATTGTATATACGTAGTGTTCATACACACCGTCTGATCTGTTTGTACACGGCTGTGTACCTAGAAATATAAAAAAAAAAGCCTTTTCATTGGCACCTGTACTTTGCGTTCTCTTGCAAAATAATTGTATATACGTAGTGTTCATACACACCGTCTGATCTGTTTGTACACGGCTGTGTACCTAGAAATATAAAAAAAAAAGCCTTTTCATTGGCACCTGTACTTTGCGTTCTCTTGCAAAATAATTGTATATACGTAGTGTTCATACACACCGTCTGATCTGTTTGTACACGGCTGTGTACCTAGAAATATATTTAAAAAAAAGCCTTTTCATTGGCACCTGTACTTTGCGTTCTCTTGCAAAATAATTGTATATACGTAGTGTTCATACACACCGTCTGATCTGTTTGTACACGGCTGTGTACCTAGAATATATTTTAAAAAAAAAAGCCTTTTCATTGGCACCTGTACTTTGCGTTCTCTTGCAAAATAATTGTATATACGTAGTGTTCATACACACCGTCTGATCTGTTTGTACACGGCTGTGTACCTAGAAATATAAAAAAAAAAAGCCTTTTCATTGGCACCTGTACTTTGCGTTCTCTTGCAAAATAATTGTATATACGTAGTGTTCATACACACCGTCTGATCTGTTTTGTACACGGCTGTGTACCTAGAAATATATTTAAAAAAAAAGCCTTTTCATTGGCACCTGTACTTTGCGTTCTCTTGCAAAATAATTGTATATACGTAGTGTTCATACACACCGTCTGATCTGTTTGTACACGGCTGTGTACCTAGAAATATATTTAAAAAAAAAAAGCCTTTTCATTGGCACCTGTACTTTGCGTTCTCTCTTGCAAAAATAATTGTATATACGTAGTGTTCATACACACCGTCTGAATCTGTTTGTACACGGCTGTGTACCTAGAAATATTTAAAAAAAAAAAAAGCCTTTTCATTGGCACCTGTACTTTGCGTTCTCTTGCAAAATAATTGTATATACGTAGTGTTCATACACACCGTCTGATCTGTTTGTACACGGCTGTTACCTAGAAATATATTTAAAAAAAAGCCTTTTCATTGGCACCTGTACTTTGCGTTCTCTTGCAAAATAATTGTATATACGTAGTG
>ONZH01006351.1:0-72764 GCA_900303285.1 Rhinella marina | reverse complement strand
CCTGGGCCCCTGTGCAGCCGAATCGGCTGCACAGGCGGTATGTCCGCCCCTGACTTACAGACACTACCCACATGCATAACCTAATTATAGATCTATAAGTGCATCATATGTGTGGACAGTGAATTCACTATGCACAGAGAGAGATGGGGGGAAAAGATGTACAGTGCACAGCAAAGTCTGCAGCACTATTTTTTACACCACTAAATACTGGTTTATGGCGGAATTCACAGAGCCGTTATCAGTTTCCGTTGTTCTTCTCAGTTATAGGAACAGAGCAATGAAAATAATAGGAGTGCTGGATGCAGCATGTATCTGACACAAAGTGAGCTTGTATAGACTTGATGGACTACAACGGGAATCTGTTCAGAATGCTGCTTTTTTTGCCAGACAATAAAAACATGCAGGACTTTTCTGTCCAGTCTTTTTGACCGAATCTGTGACAGAGGACCCGAACAGAGCTTCCCATGCAGATGTAAATAGATATATTAAAGTATAGCATCAGATCCATGTTTAACACACAAAGACAGCACCAAAACCAAGCTCATATACATAAAACAGCACCAGAATCAAGCTCATTACATAAATACAGCACCAGAACCAAGCTCACTACATAAATACAGCACCAGAACCAAGTTCAACATAAATACAGCACCAGAACCAAGCTTATTACATAAAAATACAGCACCAGAACCAAGCTCATTACATAAAATACAGCACCAAACCAGCTCATTACATAAAACAGCACAAACCAATCTCACTACATAAATACAGCACCAGAACCAAGTTCGTAAAAATACAGCACCAGAACCAAGCTCATTACATAAATACAGCACCAGAACCAAGCTCATTACATAAATACAGCACCAGAACCAATCTCACTACATAAATACAGCACCAGAACCAAGTTCATTACATAAATACAGCACCAGAACCAAGCTCATTACATAAATACAGCACCAGAACCAACTCATTACATAAAACAGCACAGAACCAAGCTCTTACATAAATACAGCACCAGAACCAAGCATTACATAATAAACATAAATACAGCACCAGAACCAAGCTCATTACATAAAATACGCACCAGAACCAAGCTCATTACATACATCATACCAGGCAAAAATAGCATAGACCAAGTTATAACCACAAATAAAAGACCAGACCATCTCACTATATAAAATCAGCACCAGTACCAATTAATAACACAAATCACAGCGCCAGAACCAAGCGCACTACCATAACTAACACTACCAGAATCAAGCACCAGTACATATACTGTATACAGCAATCAGAACCAGCTAATAATCAGAATACACACCAGAATATAGCATAGGACATACATACATCAATCAGTTAAGAAAGTTTCAATCAGATACCATCCGAATAGTCCAGGTCAGCCCTTGCCACTAGGGCTGTAGAGTCGGTGAGCCAAAGCCCCGACACCAACTCCGACTCCTCAATTTCCCCTGACTCCGACTCCGACTCCGACTCCAATCCGACTCTGACTCCCAATCTGACTCTGACTCCTCATAAATGGCGCATGTTTAAGTGATAACTTTAAACAAACTTTGCATAAATCAATAGTACACGATATGTCATGAACAAAAAGAGTTTGTAATATATGTTTTACTAGATATCTTTACTGTGAACTTTCAGTATCAGGCTTCTCTGGGTACAGCTCACTAAGGGCCTGATGTATGAAAACTGTCTAGGTCTAAGACTTTCTTTGTTGCCCATAGCAACTAATCAGAGCTCCCTTTCATTTCTCCAGAGCACTATATGAAATGAAAGGGGAGCTCTAATTGGTTTCTATGGGCAACAAAGAAAATTTTACACCTAGACAGTTTTCATACATAAGGCCCTAGGTGTTTTGCATCAGCAGCATATAGAAGCCATGAGAGCAGATAACCTCTCCAAACATGAGCTCAGAGGAAAACATACAGAGAGAACATTCACTGGACAAGTGATTTATGTGCAGTTTATTGAAAGTTTAGATATACTAAGAAATACTTGCCTTAAAGGGGTTTTCCCAGCACATTGATTCACTGGCTGACAGGTATTTTGCACTTACTATGTCTCCTCAGGCCGTGGGGGGGGGGTGTCTCCAGCAGTTATTAGCATATATTAAAGAGTACCTTTCACCACTCCTGACATGCCTGTTTTAATAGCTTCATGCATTCCCCATGTAATAACAAGTCTGGAACATCTATTGTTATGTCTGTATGTTGTGCCATTCCTTTATTATTTGCACTAGAAGTTATGAATGAATTGATATTTGTCTTCAGTAAGGGTAAAGAGGGGAGATAACAAGTTGGGGGTGTGTACCTGCACAGCCTGAACATGGCAGCACTGATTGGCTAGAGTCAGTCTGTGCAGGTACACACCCCAAACTTGTTACCTCCCCTCTGTTTCCTTTACTGAAGGCAAATAGCAATTCATTCATAACTTCTAGTGCAAATAATAAAGGAATGACACAACACAGAGCCCTAAGAATAGATGTTCCAGAATTGTTAGTACGTGGGGAATGCATGGAGCTATTAAAACAGGCATGTCAGGAGTGGTGAAAGGTCCTCTGTAACTTAATCTGACAGAGCAGGAGGTTGTGATCTCTAACACAATTACAGGTAAAGCCATTCCTTCCCAGTGCCTTTTTTCTCTGATCTGTAGCAGAGGAGTATCACTTCTGAGCATCTACATGAAGGGCAGCACACAGTCATCTCAACTGAAAGCCTAGATCCTTAGTTCAGGAATAGAACAGATAGGACATTTTCATCATGTTTCCAAATTCTTATGAAAATATATTCAGCACATACTGTACTGAACTAAATGTACCAATTTATTACATATTTTAGGAGTCAGAGTCGGTCCAATTTATACCGACTCCAACTCCGACTCCACCAAAATGGTCACCGACTCCACGACTCCGACTCCACAGCCCTGCTTGCCACACAAGCTTGTTCAGTGTGATACTACAGCTCTCAGTATGGCCTGAACAGTAGTAAAGGTATAAAGGAGATGTTTCACAAGACAGAATACTAGAGATGGGTCGTTGATCCAGGGAGTTATTCTGATTGCCTGACTGGAGTCGGGAAGGAATTTTTCCCCCTAAAGTGAGGAAAATTGGCTTCTACCTCACAGGGTTTTTTTTTTGCCTTCCCCTGGATCAACTTGTAGGAAAACAGGCTGAACTGGATGGACAGATGTCTTTTTTCGGCCTTACAAACTATGTTACTATGTTACTATGTTACTATGTTACCACCCATCATCAGCTGTAGGTTATATGAACGACTACAGCACCGATCAGACACAGTCAGTGGCAGAATAAATATTTATATTTAGTGACTTTCGGGATATGTCTCCTCCAGAGATCTGCCCCATTCAGTTCAGGCCACCATGATCTCTGCAGATGTTGCCGACGAGATGTCTTCAGCTTCTTGCTTTACCAACACATTGGCCCCCTTTATAGTAACACAAACTCCACTTAGTGCCACATGCATGACCATAAATATAATAGCAGCATACCACTGTGCTCTTGAATACAATCATGTCACATACTATGCCCCTGAAAATAAAGTGACACACACAGTGCCCCTAATTGTAGTGCCACACACTCTGTGCCTTCTGTATTAAGTGCTATATGCTTGGTGCCCCCTATAAATAGTGCCACACACTCTGTGAAACCCATAAATATTGCTTTCATTCTCAGTTACCCTTGTACCTTGTGCGTCTCTGCACCCTGTATATAGTGGCATTTTTCTCTGTCCACTGTATATAGTGCCTCTTATCTGTGATCCCTTTTATACATAGTGCCCCTACTCTATACCTCCTGTATATATAGTGCTTCTTGTCAGGGGTGGACCTAGCTTTTCTGCTGCCTGAAAAAAACTGAAAAAGTGCCCCCCCTCCCCCAATGCCCAATTTCTTAACCTAAACCCTTCTCTCCAGCCCTACTGTTAAAGACATACTTGGAGATCTACAAAGACATACAGATCTACAAAGCATACAGGGTAATACAGCGCCACATACCTAGGGTGACCAGACGTCCTCTTTTCCCCGGACATGTCCTACTTTTGGGCATTAAAAAAATGTCTGGGGGGAATTGGAAAATCGTCCGGGATTTTGTTGGACTGCCTCAAACTGTTTGAGTCAAACATAATTTATGTTTGACTCAAACAGTTTGAGGCAGTCCAACAAAGTCATTTTAACTTTTAAAATGGCCTTTAGGGTTAAAAATAATAAAACAAAACTCACCTTTTCCACTTGTTCGCGGCGCAGCCGCTCCGGTGTCTTCTTTCTTCTTTCCCGGCCTTGCAGGACCTGCAAAAGGACCTTTGGTGACGTCACCGTGCGGTCACCACGTGGTGAGCGCGCTCACCGCGCGGTGACGTCACCAAAGGTCCCTTTGCAGGTCCTGCAAGGTGAAAGAAGAAAGAAGACACCGGACCGGCTGCGCCGCGAACAAGTGGAACAGGTGAGTTTTTTTAAATTATTTTTAACCTCTAAGGGCCATTTTAACAATTTTTTTCTGTTATAACCATGTTATAACGGAAAATAATAAAGGGAAGTTCGGGTCCCCATTCCCTGGGGTATAGTGTAATGGCAAGGGGGTCCCCCCCCCCCCCCCGAAAAAAAAAAAAAAAAAAGGTGTCCTCCATTTCAGAAACCCCTATAGTGCCCATCAGTAATAATTCCCCCTATAATGTGTGCCAGTACAAAAAGTGAGCTTTTATAATGTTTGCCAGTAAAATAATTCCCCCTTGAAATGTGTGCCAGTACAAAAATGCTCCCTTGTCGTGGTGTCTGAACTGGATTTTACTTAGCACTTGAATAAAGACTGTCATGTTTTTTGAAAGCTGGACTTCTTTCTTCGTTTTTCATTGTGCTTACCGTGCTTTGTTCCCAGCACAGTCCATGCTTCCTTCTGAGATTAAGCGCAGGTGAGCGCAGCTGCCATTGTAATGTCTGGCAGTACAAAAATACTCCCTTATGTGTGCCAATACAAAAAATGCTCCCTTATAACATGTGCTCCCTTATAACATGTGCCATAAATCCTTTGTGCCCCCTGTAGAACAAATGACCCCATAGTGGCCACCTTAGAATATGTGTCAGTACAATATGCTCCCGTATAATGTGCGCTAAGTACAAGGAATGCCCCCCGTACCAGTGCAAAAAATGCTCCCTTATAACATGTGTCAGTACAAAAAACGACCCCCTTTTAGTGCCCCGGTAGAATGGATGTCCCCATAGTGGCCCTCTTATACTGTGTGTCACTAAAAAAAAAAAACCTTTGAGTGCCCCCTTTAGAACAAATATCCCTATAATGTCCACCTTAGAATGTGTGCCAGTACGAAAATGTTCCAATAGTGCTTTCTCCAGTTACAAAATAATGACCCCGCACCCCATTGTGGCAACGGCACGCTGCCAAATAAAAATAATAAACTCAAATACTTACCTGTATTCGGTTGTCAGTGATGCAGTGTAAGGCACGGACCTCTTCTAGTCTGTGCCCTGAGCTCTATGCAGCCCGACTCAGGCGGAGCGATAATAATGACACCAGCCTCTGAGAGGCTACAGGAACTAGGACTGAAGCCTATTACAGGGAACAGTGGGCCAGGGAGACATCGCTACCGTGCCCCGTAGCGGCATTGAACTGTATGTACAGCGATGCAGTTGAATATATAGAGATGAGCGTTTCCACCATCGAAGCCCTCATTGCCTATGGCCCTTCTGCTGCCCCCCCCCCCCTTGCCCCTACCTGGTGCTGCCTTAGGAAATCGCATCATCTCGCCTCATTGGCGGTGCACCCCTGCTTCATGTCTGTGCCCCCTTATATATAGTGCCTCCTGTATATATAGTACCTCTTGTCTGTGCCCCCCTTATATATAGTGCCTCTTGTCTGTGCCTCCTGTTTGTGCCCCCTTTTTATATAGCACCTCACATCTGTACCCCTGTATATATAATGCCCCCTTTACACATATTCCCTCGTCTGTGCCTAGATAGATAGATAGATAGATAGATAGATAGATAGATAGATAGATAGATATAGATATATATATACAGTGCCTTGCAAAAGTATTCGGCCCCCTGGAACTTTTCAACCTTTTGCCACATTTCAGGCTTCAAACAAAAAGATATAACATTTTACATTTTTGGTGAAGAATCAACAACAAGTGGGTCACAATTGTGAAGTGGAACGAAATTTATTGGATCATTTAAACTTTTTTTGTAATAATAAAACTGAAAAGTGGAGCGTGCAAAATTATTCGGCCCATTTACTTTCAGTTCAGAAAACTCACTCCAGAAGTTCATTGAGGATCTCTGAATGATCCAATGTTGTCCTAAATGACTGATGAAGATAAATAGAATCTACCTGTGTGTAATCAAGTCTCCGTATAAATGCACCTGCTCTGTGATAGTCTCAGGGTTCTGCATCATGAAGACCAAGGAACACACCAGGCAGGCCCGTGATACTGTTGTGGAGAAGTTTAAAGCCGGATTTGGATACCAAAAGATTTCCCAAGCTTTAAACATCCCAAGGAGCACTGTGCAAGTGATCATATTGAAATGGAAGGAGTATCAGACCACTGCAAATCTACCAAGATCCGGCTGTCCCTCTAAACTTTCATCTCAAACAAGGAGAAGACTGATCAGAGATGCAGCCAAGAGGCCCATGATCACTCTGGATGAACTGCAGAGATCTACAGCTGAAGTGGGAGAGTCTGTCCATAGGACAACAATCAGTCTAACACTTCACAAATCTGGCCTTTATGGAAGAGTGGCAAGAAGAAAGCCATTTCTCAAAGATATCCATAAAAAGTCTCGTTTACAGTTTGCCACAAGGCACCTGGGAGACACCAACCATGTGGAAGAAGGTGCTCTGGTCAGATGAAACCAAAATCGAACTTTTTGGAAACAATGCAAAACGATATGTTTGGCGTAAAAGCAACACAGCTCATCACCCTGAACACACCATCCCCACTGTCAAACATGGTGGTGGCAGCATCATGGTTTGGGCCTGCTTTTCATCAGCAGGGACAGGGAAGATGGTTAAAATTGATGGGAAGATGGATGGAGCCAAATACAGGACCATTCTGGATGAAAACCTGTTGGAGTCTGCAAAAAACCCGAGACTAGGACGGAGATTTATCTTCCAACAAGACAATGATCCCAAACATAAAGCAAAATCTACAATGGAATGGTTCAAAAATAAACGTATCCAGGTCTTAGAATGGCCAAGTCAAAGCCCAGACCTGAATCCAATTGAGAATATGTGGAAAGAGCTGAAAACTGCTGTTCACAAACGCTCTCCATCCAACCTCAAAGAGCTCGAGCTGTTTTGCAAGGAAGAATGGGCAAGAATTTCAGTCTCTAGATGTGCAAAACTGATCGAGACATACCCCAAGCGACTTGCAGCTGTAATCGCAGCAAAAGGTGGCGCAACAAAGTATTAATGCAAGGGGGCCAAATAATTTTGCACGCCCCACTTTTCAGTTTTATTATTACAAAAAAAGTTTAAATGATCCAATGAATTTCGTTCCACTTCACAATTGTGACCCACTTGTTGTTGATTCTTCACCAAAAATTTAAAATGTTATATCTTTTTGTTTGAAGCCTGAAATGTGGCAAAAGGTTGAAAAGTTCCAGGGGGCCGAATACTTTCGCAAGGCACTGTATATATATATCTATATACAGTGCCTTGCAAAAGTATTCGGCCCCCTGGAACTTTTCAACCTTTTGCCACATTTCAGGCTTCAAACAAAAAGATATAACATTTTACATTTTTGGTGAAGAATCAACAAGTCGGTCACAATTGTGAAGTGGAACGAAATTTATTGCATCATTTAAACTTTTTTGTAATAATAAAACTGAAAAGTGGGGCGTGCAAAATTATTCGGTGTGTCTCCCAGGTGGCTTGTGGCAAACTGTAAACAAGACTTTTTATGGATATCTTTGAGAAATGGCTTTCTTCTTGCCACTCTTCCATAAAGGCCAGATTTGTGAAGTGTTCGACTGATTGTTGTCCTATGGACAGACTCTCCCACCTCAGCTGTAGATCTCTGCAGTTCATCCAGAGTGATCATGGACCTCTTGGCTGCATCTCTGATCAGTCTTCTCCTTGTTTGAGATGAAAGTTTAGATGGGACGGCCGGGTCTTGGTAGATTTGCAGTGGTCTGATACCTCCTTCCATTTCAATATGATCGCTTGCACAGTGCTCCTTGGGATGTTTAAAGCTTGGAAATCTTTTCGGATCCAAATCCGGCTTTAAACTTCTCCACAACAGTATCACGGACCTGCCTGGTGTGTTCCTTGGTCTTCATGATGCAGAACCCTGAGACTATCACAGAGCAGGTGCATTTATACGGAGACTTGATTACACACAGGTGGATTCTATTTCTCTTCATCAGTCATTTAGGACAACATTGGATTATTCAGAGATCCTCAATGAACTTCTGGAGTGAGTTTTCTGAACTGAAAGTAAATGGTCCGAATACTTTTGCTCACCCCACTTTTCAGTTTTATTATTACAAAAAAAGTTTAAATGATCCAATAAATTTCGTTCCACTTCACAATTGTGACCCACTTGTTGCTGATTCTTCACCAAAAATTTAAAATGTTATATCTTTTTGTTTGAAGCCTGAAATGTGGCAAAATTTTGAAAAGTTCCAGGGGGCCGAATACTTTCGCAAGGCACTGTATATATATATATATGTATATATATATAGTGCTTCTTATCTGTGCTTCTTTTATGTATAGTGCATCTTGCCTGTGTCCCCTTTATATATAGTGCCCCTTTTCTGTGACCCCTTTATATATAGTGTCTGCTGTATGTGCCCCCTTTATGTACAGTGCCTCTATAGTCTATTCCCCTTTTATGTATAGTTCCCCGTCTTTGACCCCGTTATGTATGGTGCATCTTGTCTATGCCCCCTTTATATATAGTGCCTCTTTTATGTATAATGCCTCTTGTCTGTGTTCCCTTTATATATAGTGCCTCTTATCTGTGCCCCTTTTATATAGTGCCCCTTATCTGTGCCCCCTTTATATATAGTGCCTCTTATCTGTGCCTCCTTTATATATAGTGCCTCTTGTCTGTGCCTCCTTTATATATAGTGCCTCTTGTCTGTGCCTCCTTTATATATAGTGCCTCTTGTCTGTGCCTCCTTTATATATAGTGCCGCTTATCTGTGCCCCATTTATATATAGTGCCTCTTATCTGTGCCCCTTTTATATAGTGCCTCTTGTCTGTGCCTCCTTTATATATAGTGCCGCTTATCTGTGCCCCATTTATATATAGTGCCTCTTATCTGTGCCCCTTTTATATAGTGCCCCTTATCTGTGCCCCCTTTATATATAGTGCCTCTTGTCTGTGCCTCCTTTATGAATAGTACTCAATATCTGTGCCTCTTTTATATACAGTGCCCCTTATCTGTGCTCCCTTTATATATAGTGCCTCTTATCTGTGCCCCCTCTATGTATAGCATTTATTATCTGTGCCCCTTTTATATATAGTGCCTCTTATCTGTGCCCCCTATGTGTACTGCTTCATCTCCGGTCCCCTGAATACTGTGCACGCAAACTGTAATAAAATACCCACCTGTCCTCACTCTTTGCGCTGCCTAAGTCACAGAAAAGTGCTGGAGTGGCAGAGCAGGGAACCAATGGTTCTCTTGTCCACCAGAGCTGCCAGTTGCTCAGCTGTATCTGTGTCCTGCGGATGGAGAGACAGTTGAGTGCAGGGGCCACAGAAACTTGTGTCCAGTGAAGGTGCAGAGCAGAGCTTGTGCTCCCACTGCACCAATGAGAATCTATTAGTGTATAAAGATAATTCCTGGGAAAAACCTTTTATAGGGGGTTTCCTAAAACATACAAACCTTAATGACATGGAATTGAACAGTATGTTTAATGTGACAATGTCTGTGCCTGGAAAACCCCTTTGAGAATTATTATACATAATGGTAATGGATTCTCAAATGAAAAAAAATACAATCCAATATAACAGGCATGCAGCACAGTTTCTATTGTTTCAATTTATACCGCTTGTGGTTAATATTACACAGTTATAAAATGATGCGGTTTATTTGAGTTGCTCTGACTGGTTTAAAAAGCATTTAGCAATTAAGATTAAAAAAAACACAAGTGAATGGAAAAATAAGAAAGCTTGCCCGACCACAGGTTTATCTGCTCTCTATGCCTGGCTTTTGGAGATGTATAGCAAAAATAGCAGAAAAATCAATGTGAGGTGCTAAAAGAAGCGCAGTATTATAGCAGTGATGGTTAACCAGAATGATATTTACAAGCTATAAGAGCCAAAGGGTCCTTCATCAGGCATTTTTACCAATGGATTACAGAGAGAAAAGCACATATCTAAGACCCCGATTTACGCCCCACTACATGGATATACTTCAGATCTAAGTTCATAAAGGTCCCCATACACATTAGTGTACTGTCAGCTCCCGACTCTCTCCCACAGATGATGGCAGGGGAGAAATGGATTGAGCAAACTGAACATTTTAGCCTGATCCTTTTGTTCTCCCAGGAGGAGGTGTCTAGCAGTGCTTCTCTCCTCTCTCCCCATTGACAACACATGCATGCATGGCCGAACCGAACCTGTATGTGTATGGGGAAGTCAGGAAGGAGTTGGGAGAGATTGCTGTCAAACGATCGTTCACCCAATAGGGGTTGTGCAGGAATGGTGGGGTTTTGGCAACCTTCCCTTGCCCAGTTGGATCTGTAAAGGGAAAGTTTACTTACCTTCTTCCCAGGGCTGGCTCCTCACTCCTTCTCCTCCGGGCCGGTAATGCTCCGCTGGGCTCCCTCGCTTTAAACATTCAGTTTGACTTCGCTGCAGCCAATCACCAAGACAAATGGTCACATGATGCAAGGGAATCCGGTCTCCTCCAAGTCTGTGATTGGCTGCAGTGATGTCAAACAGGATGTTCACATTAAGGGAGGCCAGCGAAGCATTGCAGGCCAGGAGAAAAAGGAGCGGGGAGCCAGCACCAGGAAGCAGGTAGTAATCTTCCCTTTCCAGGTCCGATAAAGTGGACTCTTGCACAACCCCTTTAATTATTAACCCCTAATGCCTGTCTATCTGTAACAGAAATCTTAGATTTTTTTGCTCTGGCTTAAAGGGGTTGTCGGCTCCTGGGATTGAACTGGTGCCCAGTTAAAAAAATACACTCACCTTTCCACAGCCCGATGTTACTGGCCACTACCAGTCCCCATGGGTCCAGAAATCACTTGGTCTCCATGACTTGGTCTCCTGACAGCTGCGACAAATCACTGGCCTCAACGGTCACATGTGCTGGAACGGCAGGTCACTACTAGATACATGCTAGCACATATGACTTCTGAGGCCAGTGATTGGCCACAGTGGTCATGAGACCAAGCCACATCCAGTATGGCAGGGGCCAGAAAGGCCAGGAATGGGGCAGCGGCACAGGAACAGGGCTGCAGACACCGAAGAGTTTTTTTTAATTTTATGAACTGACCACTGATTTCGTCCATTGTGGTTGTCGGCTCCTAGGACGAACAACCCCTTTAATAACGTATCACCAAATGTCTGTAATATCTTTTAATGTGCTTTTCTCTTGGTAAGGCTACTTTCACATTTGCGCTTACATTTTTCGGTATTGAGATCCGTCACAGGCTCTCAATACCGGAGAAAAACGCTTCCGTTTTGTCCCCATTTATTGTCAATGGGGACAAAATAAACCCCGACAAAAAAGAGAAAGACTAACACATGTGCTCATCTAAAATCAAATGTATTTATTGATAACAAAGATAAAAATAAAATTCTCATACTAAAATCACATCATGATCAGATAATAAATGACGGTGGAAAGGAACAAGCACAAACAGACACGGACAATGCTGGGTGGAATCATATGACGTCCCAACACAGCTGAGTATATACATATGTTGTCACACAGATAAAGTGCCTAGTGCAAAAATAAATCAACCAAATAGTTCATAGTAACAACAGTGATTGGTGCAACCTCACATTGCACCAAGCTACAACTGTGACCATATAAATAAATAATGTATATGAGGAATACTGACCAGTATGTCCGTCACCCCAACGTACGTTTCACCAAGATGGCTTCATCCCCTGATGATGTTGGTTGCGTTCTCATACCGGAGAGCGAGCTGCGGTATTCTTTTCGTCAGGGGATCCGGCATGACCCACAATGCAAGTCAATGGGGACGGATTCGTTTTCTCAGACACAATAGAAAACAGATCCATCCCCCATTGACTTTCAGTGGAGTTCATGCCGGATCCGTCATTGCTATGTTAAAGATAATACAACCGGATCTGTTCATAATGGATGCAGACAGTTGTATTATCGTAACTGAAGTGTTTTTGCTGATCCATGACAGATCAGGCAAAAACGCAAGTACACTGACCAATGAAGGGGCCTCACATATATAAGCCGTTAGCCCATAAAGGTATCACTGCTATAACACTGCTGTTCTTTGTCACATAAAAGTACTTAGCATCACAATAGAAGACAATAGCACTATAGACAATACAACTGGTTGCACATACAATACGAAAAGACAAAGGGACAATTGTGTGCCTAAAGCTGTATGCAGGCGGGGGTGAGTAAAAGGGGTGGTTAAACACTTTCAATACCTGTGAACCGTCCATACACATGCACGCTCGGTTGGGCAATGGTAGAGAGGGAGTAATCCTCTGCCAGAGAAAACGCCCGATCCTTCTTTTCCTGGACATCATCTGCTGGGAAAAATGTGAACACCTATATACCCAGTAGATGATGTCCAGTCCAGCTGATATCAGCAAAGGTTCAGCCACTGTTTGTGTATGGGCACCTTTAGGCACATCCACTGCCATTACCTCATCAGTGGTAAATGACTGATTGGTGGGCGTGCCGAGTCCCCCAGAGAATGCTCAGCTCCCGTATTTCCGAATGTCTATTAAAGATGGTGCCCATCGGTCAGACCCCTTGATGCCATAAACATCGATACTGGTTTTCTACAGTGTCTACACTGGTTTTCCCATCACAGACACTGGTAAGAAAACCACTTTACGCCACGTTAAACATACCTGTCATGAGTTTTCCAAAGACAATAACACTTAAATAACGTAGCCCCAATTGTTAGATGGTTAACCAGCGAAGTTATTACATCCTGTGCTTAATATTACATAATCGTGGTCTGTTCTACTTAATTCTGCACACATGGCCGGCCTGGAAAAGCATTGTTTTAATGGGAAAAGCATATTTCCTCTCAAACAAAAACAAAAGATGAATAAATATAAGCCAAAGGGGGACATTCATCAAAACCAGTGTAAAGTAAAACTGGGTTAGTTGCCCATAGCAACCAATCAGATTGATCCTTTATTTTGTCAAAGGAGCTCTGAAAAGTGGAATCTGATTGGTCGCTATGGGCAACTCAGCCAGTGTTCATTGGCACCAGTTCTGATAAATTATCCGCATTGAGTTATCCTCTTCTGAAAAAAACTCAATTCCACTGTTTCCTAGTTAGAGCTGACTGCTGAATGATAACCCGTCTCACCATATTAGACCTTATTCCATATTTGCCGGAATTTCAGGGAAGTTTCTAGAAAAGGAGATCACCTGGACTCCCGCAAGATCTGGCAAATCTTCTGTGCATGGCATGGAGGACTACGTTCTCCTGGAAAATAGCCCTCAATGAGCGCTAACTGTACGCAGTGCCTCGGTGCCCATATGTCCTCTGAAGAGGCCTGATGAGTCACAGAAAGGGGCATGAGGGGACATTGCTATTCAAGAAGTAGGTGGGGTTTCCATAAGGCGTTGTGTCGGCACCTGGAAAAAGTTTTGGCAACACAAAGTGTTCCACCCTATGTCCTCTTCTGCTCTTCAAAGTTGGCAAGTGTGCCTTATTCATACATGCGCTGCGCATTGAAGTAAACGGCGCTATTCACATCTCCATTTTTCCATACAGATCAAAGCTCCATGTGGAGAAACTCAGGGAGTGCTCTGTCTTATGCCATATCTCATGGAGCACAGACCTGAAGACCACTGAACACAACTGCAGTTGCCAGCTTCGTATCCCATGTGGACATGCAGTTGTGCTGCCATATTAAAGGGGTTTTCTGGGATTTTTATTCTGATGACCTGTCCTCTAGATAGGTCATCTATATCTGATCTGTGGGGGTCCGACACCTGGGACCTCCACGAATCAGCTGTTTGAGAAGACACCGGCAGTCCTGTGAGCACTGCGGCCTTCTCACCTCATACCAAGAACAGCTCTGTACATTGTATAGCGTCTGTGCTTCGTATCATGCTCAGCCTCATGGAAGTGAATGCGGCTGAACGTGATACCAAGTACAGCTGATATACAATGCACGGTGCTGTGCTTGGTATGATGCGAGAAGGCCACAGTACTCACAGGAGCGCCGCTCCTCGCCATTCCCCGCAGCGCCACTACGCTGTCCACGGGGCGATCTTTCTCATCTCCTGCCTTCCTTCATCCTGTGACTTTGTGACCAAGGTCCGATGTGACCGAAACGTCAGAAAACGAAAGTCACTTATTCTCCCAAGGCACTTACCTTCCTATAACCATATTTATATGTGGAGGATGTGAAAAATAAAATATTTTATTGCATTGAAAACCAAGAGAGTGTGCAGTGCTATTTTTCTACATTGGATATTTCAAACTCCACTTGCACCTCATTTAAGTGGACGAGTGCGACCCATTCTTCTTTTCTCAAACAGCTGATCGGTGGGGGTCCTGGGTGTTTGACCCCTAGAGATCAGATACTGATGACATATCCAGTATCAAAATCGCGGAAAACCCTTTTAAAGATGTGTCCACAAATGCCTGAAAATTCTGCTGAAAAATACGCTACGTTTTTTGCCGTGTAAATGACCGTGGATTCTAACACTTCCATTGCAAAGTGTGAAATCCGCAGAGATTCACAGCATAAATCGAAATGCTGCAGATTTCAAATTCACACCATGGGTCACTTTACGCTGAGATGTCTTTAAACCACTTTGCCGCAGGAAAATCCTCATGTGTGGACACAGCCTAAGAATCATCTGTGTCCGGTGGTCTGAACATGAAGGTCTGAATGATGCTTCACCCAGCTTCTCCTGAGTCCTGAACTGCAAATGTAGTCAGGAAAACTGGCTGAAGGCAGCAATGGCGGTCACCCAGCTTTCCCGGGAATGGATATAGCAAAGTAATGGCAAACAATGAAAAGAAGAGTTGACTGGACATGTTCTGCTGCAAACACCAGGCAGCATCAGTCCTTCTCCAGGACCATGGACCTTTGTTATTCCTCCTGAACAATCACCTCACAGCAAAGGTCACCGGTAATAAAGCAGATAAGCGACCGCCACAATGGGCGATTCTTCTCAGGGCTCCGGCAGGTGACGGGTTAAGGGCTCTGTGCACAGTATAGGGGCCTCTCTCCCCCACTCCCCTTTGATGTGTCCCTCACGGGACAGGAATGTGCCCCCTCCCCCCCTGTGTACAGGGACTGAGCCATTTCCTGCTGCTCCCAGTAATAGGGTCTGTGAGCATCATATGGACAGAGGAACAAAGGGCTTTTATTCACCTCCCTCCTCTCAAAGAGCCATTGTTCATTGTTTTCCTGCCGCTGCTCTGGGGCTTTTGTTAATTGTTAGCCGGACACACACCCTGACACATGCGCTTCTATGCAGTGTGTATACACATATGAGCGCATAGACACATGACTCTATATATAACATATGACTCCATATATAACATATGAGCGCATACAGCACGGTTTATCGCGGAGTTCGGGTCACGTGACTTTCCCCAGTCAGGGGCGCACGTGTGGGGTCGGCTCCCTGTCAGCTCGCTCTGCAGCGCCGCTCCCGTGTGCGGCCGGTGATTGGTAACTCTGCGCACAGACGGCAGGGGGCGGGCAGGAAGCGCCGGTTACATCCCACGAGAGGCGCTCACACCCACAGGATCCCAGGAGGAGGCAGGACACGGACGGGAGGCAGCAGCGGGCGCACGGTGCTATGAGGGCAGCGCTCATTCCGGTGACAGGAGCGGTGTGACAGAGCAGTGAGTAAGGACAACTTTTCTTCTGTAATGTAATGTATATGTCCTGCATTCCCATGTCCACCTCGCGCTGCAGCCTCAGCCAGCTGGCTGTGCTTCTGGGGGTTCCCAGGGACTTTGGGGGCTCTTCTGGGGGTTCCCCAGGATAATGCAAGGACAAGATCTGTCACTTTTACTAAAGGTAGATGCTGTGTAAAGCAGTGAAGGGATCTGGCTGTGTTATAGCGCTGGTCAGTAGTTCTAGAAAGCTTTACGGAGTCCTTGCATTAATAAGGTTGGGAATGTCTGATCTGTAGGTGGTAGTGGGGTACACTGACTACTCAGATGGCTTTCTGCACTATGTGGCCGGTGTAGACTGCCTAACTACCCAGATGGCTCCCAGCACTGGGTATGTGGCCGGTGTAGACTGCCTGACTACTCAGATGGCTCCCAGCACTGGGTATGTGGCCGGCGTAGACTGCCTGACTACTCAGATGGCTCCCAGCACTGGGTATGTGGCCGGCGTAGACTGCCTGACTACCTGGATGGCTTCCAGCACTGGGTGTGTGGCTGGTGTAGACTGCCTGACTACTCAGATGGCTTCCAGCACTGGGTATGTGGCCGGTGTAGACTGCCTGACTACTCAGATGGCTTCCGGCAATGGGTATGTGGCCGGTGTAGACTGCCTGACTACTCAGATAGCTTCCAGCACTGGGTATGTGGCCGGTGTAGACTGCCTGACTACTCAGATGGCTTCCAGCACTGGGTATGTGGCCGGTGTAGACTGCCTGACTACTTGGATGGCTTCCAGCACTTGGTATGTGGCCGGTGTAGACTGCCTGACTACTTGGATGGCTTCCAGCACTGGGTATGTGGCCGGTGTAGACTGCCTGACTGCTCGGATAGCTTCCAGCACTGGGTATGTGGCCGGTGTAGACTGCCTGACTGCTCGGATAGCTTCCAGCACTGGGTATGTGGCCGGTGTAGACTGCCTGACTGCTCGGATAGCTTCCAGCACTGGGTATGTGGCCGGTGTAGACTGCCTGACTGCTCGGATGGCTTCCAGCACTTGGTATGTGGCCGGTGTAGACTGCCTGACTACTTGGATGGCTTCCAGCACTGGGTATGTGGCCGGTGTAGACTGCCTGACTACTCGGATGGCTTCCAGCACTGGGTATGTGGCCGGTGTAGACTGCCTGACTACTCGGATGGCTTCCAGCACTGGGTATGTGGCCGGTGTAGACTGCCTGACTGCTCGGATAGCTTCCAGCACTTGGTATGTGGCCGGCATAGACTGCCTGACTACTTGGATGGCTTCCAGCACTGGGTATATGGCCGGTGTAGACTGCCTGACTACTCGGATGGCTTCCAGCACTGGGTATGTGGCCGGTGTAGACTGCCTGACTACTTGGATGGCTTCCAGCACTGGGTATGTGGCCGGTGTAGACTGCCTGACTACTTGGATGGCTTCCAGCACTGGGTATGTGGCCGGTGTAGACTGATGTTACTCGCTGTCTATATTTTGCCTAACATACAACTATTTAGCCGCATCCCTGTTTAAAGCCATAGAAGTTGTCACTGTCATTGGATGCCGGAGAAGATGGCCCCGGTCACTCGCTCTGAAGTCTTGGGGTGGGCTCACACATAGGTTTTTAGTATACTTTTACATATTTTTGTGTTTTGTTTTTTTTTTGCTGGTAGACAAAAACACAATCTTGATGTTAGATGAAAGTCTATGGGAAATAAGAAATGCCAGACACAAAAGTATTTTTTTTTTTTTTTTTTTTGCTACTGGTGATTTCAATCTGGCATTTTATTTTGTATCTCTGACTTTTTTTTTCTTCTCAACCGCAGTATTTTGAGGCAATGGGTTTTATTTTCCAGGCATTTTTACATCCCACATTTGTTGGAAAATGTAAAAAAGGCTACATGCGTTGTGGAAAAAAAAACACCAAACGGGTTCTGTCAATTCTTCTTTCTTTTTTGTTAAAAAACCAACAAACCTTATAGTAAATTTTTGTATGGAGTTTATATACTATGTGTGGAGTCTATACCTTATGTTATGGCCTTAGACACAAGTCAGGTGAATACTGCCACCTAGGTGCAGATATTTGTGAATTTTGAAAAGTCTGGTTTACAATTGCTATGTTTGTGGACGTTGTTTTAAAGGAGTTTTATCATCTTAGGTATTGGTGGCATATCGCTAGAATATGCTACCAATGTCAGATAGGTGAGGGTCCCACCCCTGTAGGTGAAGGAGAGCGCATGCGCGGCAAGCTCTTCATTAATTTCTATGGGAGTTACAAAAATAGCCAAGTGAGTGAGCTCAGAAGTTCTGTATTAATGAATGGAGATCGTACCGCGCAAGCACGGCCATCGCTCCATCCACCTCTCAGGGACTGCCGATACTCCTACAGATATGAATGAAGGGTGGCCGCGTATGAACTGATGCCCTCCGTTTAATTCGGGGGTCCGAGATCTGACAATCTGACATTGGTCGCAATATCCTAGCGATATGCCACCACTGTCTGAGGTGAGACAACCCCTTTAAAGTTTTACCGCCAATGTGGTGATTTTATATAAGGTGGCAATATTAGACCTTGAAATGTCATGGCTTTTGCGGTAGTTGTCACCTATATACATAGGTGCAGTGTTCTTAAAGCCATTGTCCTCCCAGGACAACCTTCTTTTCGAAAGTCCTGGGTTTTGTCTCTGGATTTTTTGGCATGCAGCCATTATTGTGGGGGGAACTTCTAGCGCCTCTAGGTTTATGTGGTATTGCGTGGAGTCCATTGGCAACCATGTGATATTTATGGTCCTCCATAGCAAGCGGCACTCTTTGCTGCAGCTCTATTCTAGGTAGGGGTTCTGTGCGGTGGTCCTCCATCTATGAGGACCACGACTAGGGTTGTCCTGATCGTATGTATCAGTGTTATTTACTTGAAGCAAGAGCAGGGACCCACATCTCCAGCCCGTTCTTCATGGGACCCTGCTCTGGTGACGTCAGCAGATACATTAGTGATGCCGTCACATAATGTCCGGTGACTAATGTTTACACCATAGTGACACATTGTAGCTGTCTTATGGTTAGTACCACGTGATGGAGTTTAGTGGATGTATATGATCTAGGCTTGTGTTCTCCAAGTAGTAATTACAGTTTAGAGGTGTTCATATTGTCACATATGCTGAAGACTGTATCCTCATATCTGCTTCATGTCCTCATAGGGAACATCATATAAGTATATTTATACTGTTATTACATGCATTGTGCTGGTGGACACCTAAAAACAAATATCCATGAGGATTTATATAGTGCTAATGTGTTCTGCTACTCAGATTGGTGAGTGATGGCCAGATCAGCAGTCCATGGAAAGTGCATGGCGGTGTCCCAGGTCTTTCCCCTGACAGTGGTTGTCGGGGAGGCAGCAAAAAATGATTGGGCATTTGTATTTCAAGACAAAGAAGGTGCCACCAGAGGTGTCTGGCAGTGGCTTGAAGGGGTTGTCCAGTTTATATTACTTGCTGCACATCTCTTCCTGCTCTCCATATACATAGCAGCAGCGAGCAGGAAGAGAGAAGGGAGATGATACATGCGCACAGCACGCCTCCCTTCATGCAGCTAATCGGCCGGGGTGCTAGGTGGCGGACCCCCGCCGATCTGATATTGATGACCTATCCTGAGGATAGTCAATCAGTATTAAAAGCCTGGAGAACCCCTTTAGCACTGATGTCCGATTAGTTTCATGTTTACACGCAGGTCCCTTGACCTGCATGCCAGCGCTGTGCTAGGAACATGGCCCTTGGTGGAGAGGGGAGCTGCAAGTAAACAATTTAATATGAATTATTCATATCAGACATCAGTTCTGATAGTTTAATCATGCTTATTACTAGCTGCGTGTATGTGCTGTTACCAGTAAACAGGACAACCCCCTTAAGGCGCATTTACAACTATCTGTAAAGAAGCGTTCATTCCCAATAGCCTGCTCATCAGTGGAGGTGAAGAACTGTATTCACGTGCAGCGATCACCTCCACTGTCTGAAGACAGGCAATGGTTACTGCTGTCAGTTGTCCTCATACAGATTCATTGTTTCAGGGCAGCAGATCGCTGTTCACATAGAGAAATGATGATTGAGGTGATCATGTGTGGCAACTTTACACCCCCTATTATTGGGAACAAGCGTACATACAAATGATAATTGGGCCATGTAATTCAGACATTATTCCCCTCTCCTCATCCCCTCCTCTTGCAGGATCTACTGTGCACAGCCCCTCCACTTGCAGGATCTACTGTGCACAGCCCCTCCACTTGCAGGATGTACTCTGCACAGCCCCTCCACTTACAAGATGTACTCTGCACAGCCCCTCCACTTACAAGATGTACTCTGCACACCTCCTCCACTTGCAGGATGTACTGTGCACAGCCCCTCCACTTACAAGATGTACTCTGCACAGCCCCTCCACTTGCAGGATGTACTCTGCACAGCCCCTCCACTTGCAGGATGTACTGTGCACAGCCCCTCCACTCTCAGGATGTACTGTACACAGCCCCTCCACTTGCAGGATGTAACTGTGCACAGTCCCTCCACTTGCAGGATGTACTGTGCACAGTCCCTCCACTTGCAGGATGTACTCTGCACAGCCCCTCCACTTGCAGATGTACTGTGCACAGCCCCTCCACTTGCAGGATGTACTGTGCACAGCCCCTCCACTCTGCAGGATGTACTGTACACAGCCCCCTCCACTTGCAGGATGTACTGTGCACACTCCACAGCCCCTCCACTTGCAGGATGTACTCTGCACAGCCCCTCCACTTGCAGGATGTACTGTGCACAGCCCCTCCACTTGCAGGATGTACTGTGTGCACAGCCCCTCCACTTGCAGGATGTACTGTGCACAGCCCCTCCACTTGCAGGATGTACTCTGCACAGCCCCTCCACTTGCAGGATGTACTGTGCACACAGCCCTCCACTTGCAGGATGTACTGTACACAGCCCCCTCCACTCTCAGGATGTACTGTGCACAGCCCCTCCACTTGCAGGATGTACTGTACACAGCCCCTCCACTCTCAGGATGTACTGTGCACAGCCCCTCACACTTGCAGGATGTACTGCACAGCCCCTCCACTCGCAGGATGTACTGTACACAGCCCCTCCACTCTCTCAGGATGTACTCTGCACAGCCCTCCACTTGCAGGATGTACTCTGCACAGCCCCTCCACTCGCAGGATGTATACTGTACACAGCCTCTACACTTACAGGATGTACTGTACACAGCTCCTCCACTTACAGGATGTACTGTACACAGCTCCTCCTCTTGCAGGATGTACTGTACACAGCCCCTCCTCTTGCAGGATGTACTGTACACAGCCTCTCCACTCGCAGGATGAAGTGTACACAGCCTCTACACTTACAGGATGTACTATACACAGCTCCTCCACTTGCAGGATGTACTGTACACAGCCTCTACACTTACAGGATGTACTATACAACAGCTCCTCCACTTGCAGGATGTACTGTACACAGCCTCTCCACTTGCAGAATGTACTGTACACAGCCTCTCCACTCGCAGGATGTACTCTGCACAGCCTCTCCACTCGCAGGATGTACTCTGCACAGCCCCTCCACTCGCAGGATGTACTCTGCACAGCCCCTCCACTCGCAGGATGTAGTGTACACAGCCTCTACACTTACAGGATGTACTATACACAGCTCCTCCTCTTGCAGGATGTACTGTACACAGCCTCTCCACTTGCAGAATGTGCACAGCCTCTCCACTTGCAGGATGTAGTGTGCACAGCCCCTCCACTCGCAGGATGTAGTGTGCACAGCCCCTCCACTCGCAGGATGTACTGTACACAGCCTCTCCACTCACAGGATGTACTGTGCACTGCCCCTCCTCTTGCAGGATGTAGTGTGCACTGCCCCTCCACTCGAAGGATGTACTGTACACAGCCTCTCCACTCACAGGATGTACTGTGCACTGCCCCTCCTCTTGCAGGATGTAGTGTGCACTGCCCCTCCACTCGCAGGATGTACTGTCTGAGGTTTTGCGCCTCCTCTTGCATACAAGAACTGTTGCTCAGTACCACATCCCCCACTCTGTACTTCATTTCTCCTCATGAACTCCATTCCTACAGAGATTCAGCTGAAGATCATATTAAACTGTATTTAGGGTCATAATACCTGACAAGGATGAGGAGGATGAGGCAGCTCTTTAGCTCAGTGTTGTGAAGTAACTTGTCCTCCTGTGTGATTAGGACAGGTTTTGTGTGCACTAATAGGACAGCGGCCATTTTATTTCTCCTAATGATTGCTCCCTAGACAAAACGAGACATTATAACTAATTAAAGGTATTTGGGAATATATTTATAATAAAGTAATATTTAAGTATTTTCTTAATTCCCGGAGAACCCCTTTAAATTTTCACAACCAGCTTCTGTATTTTTTTGTTAATTAATGACGCAGTGTAATTTGTCATGTGTTGCTCATCGGAGGTTGTATTCACCTAATTTTAAGAGCTTCTAAGGACCAGTGTCCTGATGTGGAAAGCCATAGAATTCAAAGAGGGTGGACTTTTTTTTCTCATGACTGTATAACAGTAATAATTAGACAAAAATTAGTTGTTTTTTTTTGTTTGCTTCTGTTGTTTAAAGAGACATTTTGCTTACTAAACCTATTCTGCTGTTCCAGTCTTCACAGTATAGGCCAGTGATTGCTGAAACGTGCACCATATTAATCTGTGTTATTCACCATTTTTTCCTTAAACTCTCAATCGAGTGATTTTTTTTTCCCCCCTAAACAAAGACATGTAGCTAAACGGCTTCCATATAGCAATGCATGTATCATCCTATTATGGCAGTGATGGCCACATACAACAAGATAGACTGGTTATACTGGGTTCCCCTCAAGTTTTACGGAGTGAAATTGTATATGTCCAAAAGCCTGCCACAGACCTCGGAGTCTCCAGGTACATGACCATAAGTGAGATGTACACATAAAAGAATCTCTGGGTAAAATCCGTGGTGACATTGTGTTCCCATATGTGAGATTCAGTCATTTGTAATGTGACAGATGTGGGAACCAGCTGCATGTACAGCTTTCTATATATTGTTCCAGCTAATACGAGGATGAATGAAGACTTCTATAGAGGGCCTCATAAGACCTTTCACCGCTGTTAGCAGCTGCCGATTTTTTTTTTTTTAATGTGTTCTTTTCTCATTTGTGTCTTGCTAGCAGTAATATGGGATGAATATTACCTCATTTAGACTACAATGTATATGTTTACTTATACATCAGGGCTGGAGGCAGAAGGACATGCATCCATAAATAACTTACTAAGTGCTGCTGCTTGAATTTTTGGATTGTTTTATTGATGTCCTTGGAAGTGATGATATATAACCAGCAGAAGACAACAGCTAGGAATTCTAGTTCCTAGCTCTAGGTGGAGAGTTTCCCACTGTGGAGTGGGATTTATGGCCACCCTTGAGAGCTTTCTTTAACTCTCATGTGTGTTAACACCATTAGTGGCTGCACGGTACCATGATCGGCCTGTTGTCGTGATTGCTAGTGGTCCAAATGTTGAGACCCTGGCCAATCCTCAGAACAAGAAAATCAATTGTTGTTCACCCAGTGGAGAAGTGTCAGCCTGTATTTGTACACTAAAATGGTGCCCTTAAAGAAGACAACATATCCCATAACTAAAAAGCCTAGGATTTTTTTGTTTGGGGGCCTATATATGTCACATGACCACTGCAGCCAATCACTGGCCTCAGTGCTCTTGTGCCATATACCCCTGAGGACTGTGGTTCACATCCTGGCTGCAGCAGCAGGAAAGATCAGAGCAGGAAAGGTGGAAGAATTTTTATTGCGCCTGCGCCGTGCGGAGTATTAATTTGGACGGCCCCTTTAAGGGCCACAATGGGCAAAAGCTTGAAGGGTTAGCATTTCCATAACACATATTAATGTCTGGCTACTTCTACTGAAGGTCAGAACTTGGCTAGATTGGTATAATTACATGTATTCACATGCTGTGGTGCAGTAATAGTACGCTTCTTTGTCAGTAACGGTAACCCTAAGGAAATGCCTTCATGCGCATTAAGAATAAAACTGAAGCTGCTCCTTGTAACCTATCAACCCAGCCCAGGCTTCACTGTGTATCACGGGAACAAATTAATGATTTCCTAGGTGATTTGGTATGAGATTGTTATCATTATGCCTGTTTACAGCACTTTCTGCAGTTTTCCTGCGTTATACTTTTATTATATTATACTGTTGTCTATCTGGTCAATGAAAACTATTGAAGGGTCACAGCCAGCATTTTGCAGAAGAAAAAGGTTCATACAAAACTGTTGCAGGCACGCACTTTGTTATAGCCTGTGCGCCATATTCTGTGCCGTCAACTAATAAGGGCAGATTTACTAAGACTGGTGATTCATACGCTCGTCTGAGTATACTGCACATGGAGTAAGATTTGCCAAATTTATTTAAAAAAAATGTTTTGCATCTTGGGCTGTCTTTGATCTTAAAGGGGTTTCCAAGGGCAGCCATGGCACCGAAGCTACACAGTGGATAGACCGCTATGCATCTGGCTGTTTCCACTGTATAGTTCCTGGCACTTCCAGCTGATAAGTGGGGGTGTGGGGTGCCATGCCAATCTGATATTGGTGACCTATCCCAAGCATAGGCCATCAATATCTAAGAACCGGAAACCCCTTAAATTAGACAAAAGTATCCAAATATGTATAAAGTTTATAATCCAGCATGAAACACTTTGGCTTATCTTTAGACTGTCTTGCCTAAGTTTACATTGTCTAAATCTTAGACAGTTTTAGTAAATCTGCTCTAGTATGTCTCTGATACGCAATAATGTAGTGTCACACATGCTGTGCACCACATTTTCTAATCGTCTTGCAGAACTATTGCGACTTGCTTGACACATGAGTGTTGCTTAAAGGGGTTTGCCAAGTTGTATTTTTTATGGGACAACTATAGGGATGATAATAATAATAATAATAAAACTCACCTTTCCGAGCCTCCAAGGATCTAGAGCCACTGCTCAGTCTCCACCGCTGGTTTGCAGATGTTGATGTATTCTTTTAGCTGCAGCGGTTGCATCATGTATACCACTGCAGCCACTCACTGGCCTCAGCAGTCTCATGCTGTGCACTACTAAAAAACGTAACCCCCCGTCCTTTGGGTGAAAGCATTGCTGATGCTGACACCAAAATGATAGTTTGAAACAGTAAATGTGTAGGGGGATGAGCGATTGCTGTACCAACGCTTGTCCTTATATTGTAGAAGTGATTGCTGCATGTAAATGCAGGTCTCACCTCCTCTGATGAGCAGGCAATTATCTGGAACAAAGTGTTCATTCCCAATAATAGCCTCCTTGGTTGGCCCATGTAAAGGAGCCTTATTGCCAGAACATGTCATTACTGCACCATGCTTGCTGCCTGTCCCAACAGACTATGAAGTCCTCTCGCTGTCCGGTCATCAGTCAGGGGGTGGACATTTCATTTGATTTGTGTTGATTTTCTGCCATAAAAAATTAGGAAATTTTGGTGTGGTGCACACCATTCTTGCAAAAAATGTATCGATTGTGTGATCTCAGCCCCATCCCATCTCAACACATTTAAAAAGTGGGTGTTGTTAGCTATGTTAAAAGTTGCAGAAAAAGTTGCAATCTTGCTCCAGTGGTAAAGCATAAAAAAAGAAAGGAGTATCGCCTCTAGACAAGTGTATTTTTGAAACAAGGTGCAATATATGAGAGTTTTAGGGCAAGTTACGTCAGTGATAAAAGCCCCCCCCCCACCTAGAAATGCAAAATCCTACATTTGTCTTCCACTTATCGGGACTATTGTTTATTGGCAGATCATTGTTGGTGGCAATGTGGTAACCTGCAAAACCACCAGGCCATTGACCATGACCGCTGAATGGAGAAGATACAGATGTACATTTATATGTAAGAATAATTTGATGTTTTGTGAGCTTTTACTTTAGAGATTGCTTGCCTGTCCTTCTGAACACAGAAAGATGGAAGGCGTCAGTGACAACACACTAACAAGCTATTTAATTTTAAAAGCCTCCATAAAAAAAGTTGATCAGCAAGCAATTTTTTGCTGCTCCCGCAGTCATTGAACATGTTGACGCTGGACAATGGTCGGTAGTGTTTAATGTATATTACGATATCTAATGATCACCCTGTGTAAAAGCCATATGTCACAGCTGATCAGCATGAATACACATGAGACAGTACAGGGTGGAACTGATGTGCACCTTTCCATTATCCCTTTGTCACCTGCAGCTATTGAGTGTCACAAGAAGCGTTGAAGTGCACAAAAAAGCTTTTGTTTGACTGGCGCTTTTGTTGTTTTCCAGCAGCTATTGTGACACCTACCAATTGTTGCAGGCCAACAAAGGGTCTTTTATGCACTTCTACACTTCCTTTGTCCCCTTCTAACAATTGCATGTCAAAAGGACGATGGGAAAGTATTTATTTGTGCTGATTAGTCCCCTCAGTGGTGACCCCGGGCAAAATTAAAAGTGGGGCCACAGTGTTAATACGTTATGCAAACATATTGATGGAAAATAAAAAGCCGTAAGTGACGATATTGACCCTTACAGTCTGGATCAATGGAGAGGGGTCTGTTTCTTATTCCAGGATGATGGCGCATTTACAGAGAGTTATTGCTAGCTGAAAGGAATAGCATGTCACCCGCCTTATCTGCACTGGTTGGAAGGGGTACTTTTTTTTGGGTAATTTGCTTTTCTCATCAGTAGCTGTGGTCTGTCTCGATGCCTTTTGTTACTTACTCTATGCAGAAGGCACCTGCCATGTTTCTGAATCTTCTGATTAGATGCAGAAGGCTAGGAGGGGGGTGGAGCTTAAGATGAATCTTATGTAAATGTCCCTTTGGAGATGAGGGCCCTGGATAATGATGGTAATTAGGATGGTAATTATTCTGATGGCTCCACAGATGAACAATAAACTAAATAAACCCAAACGTTTCACCTAAAACCATTGTACACACTTCAGAGCAATTGTTTTCTAGTTTCTACACATCTACATATAAATAAATAAGTTTCCATGGTAACAGACTACAACTAAACTGTGTGTAGTCTGATCCTGCAATGAATTGCTCTCTTCTACCTGACCCCGACCTCTTCCTAACCTAAAGACAATAGAAGATGGACAATTGGAATGGGACAACTGTAGGATGCTTTCAGCAAATTCACCGTTCAACCAGGCAAAATTCCCCGTAGGGCTAGCTTGGCTGAATATAATGTTATCTGTTGCTTCATTCTGTAGAAAAAGTACTTTTAATGTATATACACCCCAAGGAAAACCCGATCCACTATGTGCACCCTTGCTCCTCCTGCTTCCTGTGCCAGCCCCTCCCTCTCTTTGATTGTCAGGGTCAGGTTGCTGCATAGTCCTCTCTCTTAGGCCTCATGCACACGAACGTATTTTGTTTCCATGTCCGTTCTGTTTTTTTTGCGGATAGGATACGGATCCATTCATTTCAATGGGTCAGCAAAAAATGCTGACAGCACCTGTGTGCTGTCCGCATCCGTATGTCCGTTCCATAGCTCCGCAAAGAAAATAGAACATGCCTTATTCTTGTCCGTTTTGCGGACAAGGATAGGCATTGTTACAATGGATCCGCAAAAAAAAACGAAACACGGATGGCACACGGAACGTCATCCGTTTTTTTTGCAGACCGCAAAACACATACGGTCGTGTGCATGTAGGCTACATGCACACGACCGTATGTGTTTTGCGGTCTGCAAATTGCGGATCTGCAAAAAAAAACGGATGACGTTCCGTATGGCATCCGTGTTTCCGTTTTTTTTTGCGGATCCATTGTAACAATGCCTATGCTTGTCCGCAAAACGGACAAAAATAGGACATGTTCTATTTTTTTTGCAGGGCTGGGCTACAGAACGGACATACGGATGCGGACAGCACACAGTGTGCTGTCAGCATTTTTTTGCTGACTCATTGAAATGAATGGGTCCGTATCCTATCCGCAAAAAAAACGGAACGGACATGGAAACAAAATACGTTTGTGTGCATGAGGCCTTAGACTTGACAATCAAAAAGGAAAGGGAGGAGCTGGCAGAGGAAGTAGGAGGAAGGGTTCCCCGCTTGTAAAGGTACTTATTTTAACAACAAAAAAAACAGTGAAAGGTAATTTTTCTTTTTTTTTTTCCCCAGCCAAAACTTTTTCTTATTTTTCCATTCACATAGCTGTATGAGGGCTTGTTTTTGTACTTTCTAATGTCACCATTTAATATTGCATATTATGTAGTAGGAAGGTGGAAAAAAATTCCAAATGGGGTGAAATTGGGGGAAAAAACACAATTCTGCCATGGTTTTATGTGTTTCATTTTTACAACATTCCCTATGCAGTAAAACCGACCTGTTACCTTCATTCTCTGGTCAGTACAATTACAACAATACAACATATGCATAGTTTTTCTTGAGTTTTGATACCTAGAAAAATAAAAACTTTGAAAAACAAAAAATTCTTTGCAGCGTCATATTTTGACCTCTATAACTCTTTTATATTTATGTCTATGGAGCTGTGTGAGGGCTCATTTTTTGCCGGGCGATCTATAGTTTTTCGTGATACCATTTTGAGGGTGTCTAGAAGTTTTTCATCACTTTATTAAATTTTTTGGGGGTGGTGAAAAGACCTACAAATCAGCCATTTTATTTTTTTTCTGTAGAAAGTGTGTGAGCCTATCTATGTTTCATCTCCTGCAGTGAGAAGAGGCAGCGCTGTGAGCACCTCTTTTTCCTCGTTCTATCGATTGGTGGGGGTCTCAGCACTCAGACCCCTGCTGATCAAAGCCTCCGTATAATGTATCAGAAGTTTATTGTTTTTTAAAATACAATTGCACTTTAAATCTACTCGCTAGTGGCAATTACTGTTCTGGTTTTAATAAAGTAGTGGGTTTTTTGTCACTTTCTTTTCTTGTTGTGCTGTCAGGGGTACATGGGGAGAAACAGATGTCTTCTTCTTGCCCCGTGTAGAACAACATGTGATGTTACTGTGTGATTGTTGCCAAACTCTTGAGAAGAGAATTGTGAAATGGTGTTTGGTTCTCTTTCTTTGATTTATAGAAGATTGCTAGTCAGTTTATATGGATGTACGCATGCAAGCTTGCGTGAAAATGTCCAGTCATATCTTTAATTTCTTGTTCTGGTCGCCTGTGCGGTGACAATTTATCATCAAATCTTTAAAGCTGTTTTCCTGTGTCTCTGTTTACCGATTATTTATAGATGAGGCTTCAGGATCCAAAATTACTGGGCCAAGTAAAACAAACTAGTAAGAAACCACAAGAATGATGGGAGCAAAGGTTTACCATTTATTCTGGTTGAAGGCCGGTCTTCTTTTGATGAGCTCCCCTCGAGGCCTCGTGCACACAACTATGTCGGTTTTGCGGCCTGCAAACCACGGATCTGAAAAATACGGATGCAGTCTGTGTTCATGCCACATTTTGAAGTCAGTGGGTCCGTGGTCTGCACTTTGAGGACAAGTAGAGGGCATGCTCTGTCTTTTGAGGAACGGACGCACCATGGGATTGTTAAAGTATATGTCTATGCATTCTTCAGGTACATATATAGACCTATACATTTGGAGCATATGCCACCATTCCCAGCCTCCCCATCAATATTCACACTTTGGTTGGCTGAGAATGCATGTGTATTGCCATAGTGAGTTGTCCTGTGGGGTCTGGTACTGTTTCTGACACGTTTAGATTAGGAAATAAAAAAATAAAATAATCAGAAGTTGTTAGTATCAAGCTGGTTTAATTCTGCTGAGCCGGACTGTCTGTTCTTTAAAGGGGTATTCCGGTAAAGTAACTTAATTTTTAAAAAAAACTGAATTAAGGCTGCAAGCTGTGACCTAACCAGAACCCATACCTATACGTATAACCAGAGCTTCAATTTACCTTGCAATCCATTTGTCTAGCTCCTGTGTGAGCCTGCAACACACTGAGAGTATCATGGCTCCTGATCCTCCCTCACAAAGACTACAATCCCTAGCTTTTCTGCTGTTAGTGTTGATGTTTATTGATTGGTTGCCTGATATTCCAGCCCAGACACCCCCCCTCTACTGACCAATAACCAGCACACTGACACTCCCTATGTTTAACAAGACATTAAGCTAGAGAATTGATAGCAACACACTGAGCATACTCGACCTAACAAAGGCTCAGAACTACAGGTTGGTGCCATGGTAACTTATGAGGAAACACAGTGGGTAGCAGAGGAAGAAAACTACTTATAACTAGTGAACGATAAATATGTTAAAATTACATTATATTAGGTAATTATTGATGATGAATTTGTCTAAAACATAAGTTATATTTATGGTAACCGGAATACCCCTTTAAAGTCAGCTCTGAACCCGGACATACCCAGGATTTCACCCAGGCTGCCTGCCTGACAAGAGCATCAGAACATTTTATTCTCCGATGCCCTCTCTTGCCCTGCGCTGGATCGCGCAGGACAAAGGCTCTTTTGTTTGTATCCACACACTGCCAGGCGAAGGCTTCTGCCCAGCAGTGTGTTTGGTGACGTCATCGACTCTGATGGGCAGGCTTTTGCGCTGCCCTAGCCGTTTTACTGGCTTGGGCAGCACTAAAGCACGCCCATGAGTGCCAGTGATGTCACCGGGCTCACTGCTGGGCGGAAGCCTTCGCCTGGCAGAGCCTGGTTCGTCACCGGGCAAAACGCCTTTGCCTTGCGCGATTTAGAGCAGAGCAAAGGAGAACATCGGAGCATAAAATGCCTGGGTGAAATTATGGGTATGTCCGGGTACCCCTTTAACTGCCGTAGACATGGCATTTTGGGGGCTTTTTAGTACTGGTCTGAACTAAAAGACAAACTCCCCAGTTAATGTATCAGACTGAGGCGTTACACTGGCCATACACATTGCAATTTTACATTATAGCTCAGAAGTCCGCAATCTCCAGCCGTTAAACTATAACTCCCAGCATGCACCATTCACTTCTGTGGGGTCAGCTGAGCAAGTGTGCATCCTGGGAATTGTAGTTTCACAACATCTGGAGTGCCGGAGGTTGCTCATCCCCTGTTGTAGCTCTGTGTTAGGCCAGCTGTCTAGCACTTCTCAGAAACCCACTATGAGAAGGTTGACACCATGATATGTGAGAGATCCCAGCTTCTCATGCCCTATAGTCAGGTTTACCTTTCATGGGTTTGATACTTTTGCAATCCATGTAATATGTGTGTGCGTTTTTACTAAACATAGTTGTGAACAATAATCTAATTAGCGTTGCTTGAACGTGCCTCATAATCATGAAAAATTACTTTCTAGCGGAATAAAAAAGGGCAGATTGACACTTCACGAGCGAGAACTTCCAGCTGAGCTCAGTGTCGTGCCCTGCTAGTTTTTAGGTGCAGGCACAGACTGTGTCGGAGCCATGCAGAATTAGAAGTTGAGGTGCTGAGAGATGAAAGAAGTTTGGAACTTCACAAGTAGCTGGATTGAAACCAAAGCCTCACGCGTGGATGACCCTCAAAGGAGCAATCTCATCTGCTGGGTAGACACAAAGCGCCCTGGTTTCTGCAGGTCACAGTGCGGTAGAGTCTATGAAGAGTTATTAGCCTATTTTGCAGCTGCCTTACAAATGTCTTCTGTAAAATAATCCTGCCTGGAATGTATTACTATTGTTGCATCACTTTAGAGAGTATACACAAGAACAAAGCAGAACAAATATCTGCGCTAGTGATGACCGGCCACAAAGATGACATTACTCGCTCTAGTGTTTACAGCACACTGTTGTGATTGGCGCTAAAGCATGGGGCTCCAAACTTCATTTAGATTTGGGCCTGGCACTTTCTCCTGATATATTCCCAATTCTTTTCATCTGCAACCGTAAAACAGTGGCTTAAAGTTTAACCCTTTTAGCTCTTTCTAATACACAGAGTACTGTATGTAGAAACCACAATTGCCTTTGTGTGCTTGACAACGTTGTAATGTGTATGCCCTCATGTACTGGCATGTAAAAAGAGCCCTATAATCCCTTTCATCTCTCTAAATAGTCAGTGCCAACCATAGTACTTTTTTATTTTTATTAGTAATGGACATGGCTTGAATGTTGTGTTCTGTTTTTTTATCTTTGCCGTTACAACCCCCCCCCATTTGTGTCTTTCATGCTTGACCCTACTTTCATATTTCATCTTCAGAGAAATCTCTGCTTCGCTTTCTATACATCCTCCTTGCCAAATAACCTGATAATGATCTTTCTAGGAAGGGTAACAGTATAAATGGGTTTTGGGGGCTACTATCTCTCCTTGGGGAGCACGCCTTAATTGGTGTGAGGAGACTTATAGGCCATACAATCCAGGAATCCATACACCCAATCCAGGAAACTCACTGCAGCTCCTATTCTGGTCCATTTTTTGCAGACGCGGAAGAAGAAAATCAGACACAATCGTATGAATAAGCCCTAAAGTGGAGTTGTGAGGGACATAAGTTCTGACTGCTGATGAACTTGCTTTAAATGAACTTACTTTACAGTATAGAATTGTCTAACATTTAGGGTGCATTCACACGACTGTAAGTGTTTTGCGGATCCGCAAAACACGGATACCAGCTGCGTGTGTTCCGCCATTTGCGGAGCGCACATGGCCAGCGCTATATAGAGAATGCCTATTCTTGTCCGCGGTTGCGGAGATGGTTTTGCAGTATATACTGCACTCACCTCTGTGTGTTGTGAGAGGCACAATACCCTAACAGCCTGCTGTATTTCTATCCCGCACAGTGAGCCATTACTTGGCACGGCCACCTCAGTTCCTCTGTCGGCTTCACAATGTGGAACTGAACTCCAGGCACTATCCCCAAAAGACATGTAGGCAGGTACGGTGCATATCAAATGTAATTCCTTTAGTCAACGCGTTTCAATGCCTGTGGCTGATGAAGAGGGCTATTTGCCCTTGAAACGCATTGATAACTAAAAGAATTGCATGTTATGTGTACCTGCCTACAAGTCTTCTGGTGATAGTACCTGGAGTTCAGTTCCCTTTTCTTCTACAGTTCTTCCAGTCCCATTTCTGAAGAACTAGATAAAATCTTGGGTTGGAAAAATAAGGTTCAAAATAGGGGTAGAGAGCTGATCGAATCAGTGCTGAGCCCACTTCCTGCCTTTTCATAGGTGGGAGCCGATAGACGGGATCATTGATGATAAGAATACATGTTGTACTCCCTGTGTGAGTTCGCCGCACAAATAACTAGTGATGTGGTAGGAGATAGACCGCCTGTGACGTTAATGAATAATGGCCCACTGACTGGAGAGGAGTAGAAAGAACAATATTTGATAGTTGGATGAAACTGTGGTAAATCCAGTAATCGGATCAGCTCGGCAAGGCATTGTAGGTAAGGACCATGGACCCTAAAGAGAAATCTGATTAAATAATTTTGTTAACAAGCTAATGCATAGGTGTCTTAAGAAGTCTTTAGTACTGGTGTAAATTGGATAGTCCTGAAGCATGTGTATGGAGAAACAGTCCCTTCTATGACAGGTTTCTCTCTCATGAATGTTGTATATTTCATTTCATGTATGTGCAGAAATATTGTCAGTATAAATCATCATTATGTCTGACTTAGCGGCTACCTGGGCATTACTCTGCATATTTATATCTCTGACAATCACTCACTTCATGCACATTTTTATTATGATTATTAAAGTGTAACTGTCATCCTTCTTTTTTCTTAGTGTGTAAGGGGATGTGATACTGACAATTTTTGTAATAAACTTTAATTACTGAAATCGTACATTTCTATTACAGAAATAGCTCTAAAGTGGCCCATTTTGTACCTTAGCAATACTGTTTGTCTTCTGTTTACTATATTGTGGAGATGTGCACCACACTGACTGCTGCTGTCCTCACTGCCTCTCTCCTATATATACAGTGCCTTGCGAAAGTATTCGGCCCCCTGGAACTTTTCAACCTTTTGCCACATTTCAGGCTTCAAACAAAAAGATATAACATTTTAAATTTTTGGTGAAGAATCAACAACAACTGGGTCATAATTGTGAAGTGGAACGAAATTTAATGGATTATTTAAACTTTTTTTGTAATAATAAAACTGAAAAGTGGGGCGTGCAAAATTATGCGGCCCCCTTGCATTAATACTTTGTTGCACCACCTTTTGCTGCGATTACAGCTGCAAGTCGCTTGGGGTATGTCTCTATCAGTTTTGCACATCTAGAGACTGAAATTCTTGCCCATTCTTCCTTGAAAAACAGCTCGAGCTCTTTGAGGTTGGATGGAGAGTGTTTGTGAACAGCAGTTTTCAGCTCTTTCCACATATTCTCAATTGGATTCAGGTCTGGACTTTGACTTGGCCATTCTAAGACCTGGATACCTTTATTTTTGAACCATTCCATTGTAGATTTTGCTTCATGTTTGGGATCATTGTCTTGTTGGAAGATAAATCTCCGTCCTAGTCTCAGGTCTTTTGCAGACTCCAACAGGTTTTCATCCAGAATGGTCCTGTATTTGGCTCCATCCATCTTCCCATCAATTTTAACCATCTTCCCTGTCCCTGCTGATGAAAAGCAGGCCCAAACCATGATGCTGCCACCACCATGTTTGACAGTGGGGATGGTGTGTTGAGGGTGATGAGCTGTGTTGCTTTTACACCAAACATATCGTTTTGCAATGTTTCCAAAAAGTTCGATTTTGGTTCCATCTGACCAGAGCACCTTCTTCCACATGTTTGGTGTCTCCCAGGTGGCTTGTGGCAAACTGTAAAGGAGACTTTTTATGGATATCTTTGAGAAATGGCTTTCTTCTTGCCACTCTTCCATAAAGGCCAGATTTGTGAAGTGTTGGACTGATTGTTGTCCTATGGACAGACTCTCCCACCTCAGCTGTAGATCTCTGCAGTTCATCCAGAGTGATCATGGGCCTCTTGGCTGCACCTCTGATCAGTCTTCTCCTTGTTTGATATGAAAGTTTAGAGGGACAGCCGGGTCTTGGTAGATTTGCAGTGGTCTGATACTCCTTCCTTTTCAATATGATCGCTTGCACAGTGCTCCTTGGGATGTTTAAAGCTTGGGAAATCTTTTGGTATCCAAATCCGGCTTTAAACTTCTCCACAACAGTATCACAGACCTGCCTGGTGTGTTCCTTGGTCTTCATGATGCAGAACCCTGAGACTATCACAGAGCAGGTGCATTTATACAGAGACTTGATTACACACAGGTGGATTCTATTTATCTTCATCACTCATTTAGGACAACATTGGATCATTCAGAGATCCTCAATGAACTTCTGGAGTGAGTTTTCTGAACTGAAAGTAAATGGGCCGAATAATTTTGCACGCCCAACTTTTCAGTTTTATTATTACAAAAAAAGTTTAAATGATCCAATAAATTTCGTTCCACTTCACAATTGTGACCCACTTGTTGTTGATTCTTCACCAAAAATGTAAAATGCTATATCTTTTTGTTTTAAGTCTGAAATGTGGCAAAAGGTTGAAAAGTTCCAGGGGGCCAAATACTTTCGCAAGGCACTGTATATATTTATATATAGTGAGGGCAGCAGCACACAGTATATATAGGAGAGAGGCAGTGAGGGCAGCAGCAGTCAGTGTGGAGCGCATAACAGAAGACAGGGAGCTTTGATAAGGCACAAAATGGGCCACTTTACAGCTATTTCTGTAATAGAAATGCACAATATCAGTAATTAAAGTATATTACAAAAATGGTCAGTATCACAACCCCTTACACACTAAGAAAAAAATTAAAGCGTCATTACTTTCTGAACATTGTACATATAAAAAAGATTTATACACAATGCATAAACAAATACAGTACACATAGTCTAGCCGAGAGATGGATGGGCATAGAGGGTCCTGCCCATGAGGGCTTAGAGCCTACAAGGGTTTGTAATGCCTCACTCACATGTCAGTGTAGGTTAGATCTCCACACTTTCCTTGTATCTCTGAAGACACGCATTTTTCACACTGACGGTTCTGCCTTTTTACCGCTGTGTACATAAGTCACAAACTAACGTCTGGTAATATATTAGCATTCTGCAGTATATGTACATTAGTACAGTGTCTGGATGTTGACCACGTAGCAAATATTTAAAACTCACATACTATTGACATCAATAAAAAGAAACTATTAAAGTATTTTATTGCATGTTGTTGTTCGTGTTGCTTTTGGCAATTGGTATAGGGTTTGAAACACGATATGAGGCTTTGATCATGACACAATACAAATGGCTCATTGTTAAATAAATCATATTATAAAATATATATTTGTCAAGCAAATTTGTTCACTCCTGTGCATATAATGACATAGTGAATAAATTCCACGGCATATGTTTAGTAAACCCTTCTGTGTGATTTTTATTTTATTTTTGTAATAAGTTGGTCAGTGGAATATTAGATGCAAGTTATTTTTTATTAGCTTTTTTTATCCAATATTTGGTCAATAAAATAGTATGGCTGGTTGTCAAACACAGGGCTAAAGTAGATGATGCCAGAATTCTTTTACTAGTTTTATTTTACTAGAGACATGCTTTATTCTCGCTTGCATCACTCGTGTACCGGAGGATGATGATGTTGGGTGCTTTTATTCATATCAATAAATTTGGATTTTAGTATCCTCAAACATATGGTTTTGCAGATGTCCTGACACTAAAAGGGAGGTTCCAGGTTTAATGAAAATAAAACTTAATCGCTGTATAATGAAATACCTTTATTTTTCACCATTTTCAATCTGTTTGCTGTCAGCATTTGTTACAGTTTTATCTAGTCAGTCCTCTGTAAGCTAAAGTCATGAACAGCACAAATCAGTCTCCTGTACTGATAGATTTCTACAGTTTTATCCGTTCTGTAGAGGTTTTCAGCCTCTGGATGTTATAAAGTTGGAGAATAAAACAAGAAAGTATTGGAAGCAGAAATCCATGTTCTAGTCATAATTGTTCTTCTCTGTCCATGGGAGTACATTCTGGTATCTGGCCATTGAGACTGGGGCTACATGGCAATATGATCTCCTTGTGATGTCTGTCTATGGAGTGACCATGCAACCTGCTGCCACTAAAAACTTGCTCACTAGTGCCAAGTGACTTTGCCCTCATAAACCTTGTGCAACTGCAACATGCCTGCAACTTTTCTGCAATTTTGGATGTTTTTTTTTACAGCTAAATCACAGCTCTAAAATAGCTGCGTGACAGCAAGTTGCAGACAAATGTTTTTGGATGGTGACATTTCTGAGACTTGCTGTCATGCAACACATATTGTAGTGTAGCCCCAGCCTAAAGCCTAGTTGAGTGGCCCAGATTTACTAATGTGTCTGTGCCTAAAATGTGGCACAATTTGGCCAACATTTTTTTCCGACTTGCCTGAAAAAGGCCGTGGGGCTTATAAAAAGGGCAGAGCTTCACCGAGAAGGTGCTTGGCCTAAAATGTGACTTTTTGCTCCAGAATTGTACCACAATTCTCATGTAAAATTCTGCCCCAAAGAAAGCCATCCAATAGTTAGTATAGAGTCAGAGAAAAGTGTCATCCTTGCACCACATTTACCATCCACCCTGAGCCCCTGTGATAAATCTGGTGCAGGTGTAGACAACCGGTCTAAGCTTACACCATCTTTACGAATAGTAAATCTGGGCCTGTGTTTTGGTCAGTGATTCCCATCAGTGATTGTGAGCCAAAACCAGGTACCGGTCAAAAACACAGAATGGGCACAAATCTTTCCATTATACCTTATGTCTGTGGAGGCTCCACTACTGTTTTTGGCTTACAATCACTGACCAGAATTCTGAGTCTCTAATTTATCAAGACCAGCATGTTCTATCCGATAGACCTGCGCCTCTATCAGGAGGCGCAGACCTGTAAAGAAAATGCCTTCTCCGACAGTCTGTGCTCCAGACTGAAATCTACCCCAGCTTGTAGCTGGCATTGATTTTGGTGCAAATGATTATAAAAGAGCCAGGGCCCCCGGCAACAGTCTGCCCTCACCTTGCCCCTTTTTGGAAACTGGCAGTGTAAAAACACCCTCTAGATTTAGTCACAATGGTGTTTAAAAAGTCTCAAAACCAGGTTTTTTTGACTTTTTTAACGCCAAAAACAAGACTTAGGGGAATGATACATTTCTCTGTCTATGTGAAAGCAGTCTTACTCATCCTGATTCCGAGCCGTTTGGTTGTTTGCTTCGGCTTGTGTGATGCAGATACTGCTTTGATGACCTTTGTTCCTGCCTTGATAACGCCAATCGTCTGGTAAAAATGACTTTCTAGCGGTTTGGAAAATTTCTACAAGTATCTGCTATGTTTTGACGTTAGAATGGGGTTGTACAGTACCTCAGCATACTGGACGCTGTGCAGGTGTCCAGCTGCCATACAGTAGGGGGCACATTTCTCTCTAGTGTCTTCCAGGACTGTTCAGTTCTTCAGCATTTTACCATGGTAGTCTATACCTCATTGATAATTTCAGTAGTGTTTGCACACTATGACTGAATGCTGAGATCCCTGCTGATCCCTAATATGAGAAGCGAGTGATGTCTCTGAAGTCTGAAATGAAGATGACCCCACAAATTTTCTGCTAAGGCGGTCTTCATTTCTGTCTTCAGCAGCGAAGAGAGACGGCTCAGCTGGGTGCTTCTTACTCCTCGTATTGGTCTCAGCACCCTACCCTCTACAGAGCAAAACTTTTGATATGTTGCTATGACTGATCAAAATTTCTTCTAAGGTGTAGTTACTCTTTAAAGTAGATCTATCACCAGAATATGTTGTTCTATTAAACTGTACAAACATATTTTTTGGTTAATAGCAGTACACCAGAGAACAGAAGACTACATTCTGAACACACTGTATTCATTAAGGCAATCTGTCACCACAGACCTCCTATTAAACACAGAGCACTGTTAGATAGCTTTTGCTCACCAGGACAAAATAGTCTTTATTTCCTTCCCGATTCTAGGCTCCATTCCTGCAATATCATGTTTTTCCTAATATGCAAATGAGCTGTTTGGTGCAATGGGGGTGTCAGCGTTGCTCTCATTACATTGTGGTCCTTCTAGCACCCAACCCCTCCCTCCCTGCTTTGAGTGATATGGCCCTGGCCCTGTCAGTCTCTTGAAGGGGATCGCTCCCTCTTACGCCAATAATACTGACATTTAGACCACCGGTTGTGCTCAGGACTAGGTTATTAAGGTGCAGAGAGGAGGGACAAGGGAAAGTATAGATTACTGCAGGATCAGGCTACACACAGGAAAAGAAAGCGATTCCAGCACTAGGAGATTTGAAGTAAAAAAATCCTCTTTATTGAAAACTATTAAAATAGTCCATGTGCAACACAGATAGATAAATCCTCATGGACAAAGGTCATTTCAGACTGCCCCCCCCCCCGTATTTAAGATAATAGCCCCATCACATGGGCAGTCATGTGATGCACTCGGATTTAACCCCTTGTATACAAAATAATTAAATAAATGTTTTCTATGGACATACTGAAAATTATTTATTATTATTTTATGTCATAAATAAGGACTAGGTAGAGTCCGAACCGCGTAGACCTTTGTCCATGGGGATTTATCGATCTGTGCTGCACATGGATTATTTTAACCGTTTTCAATAAATAAGTTTTTTTTTAGCTTCAAATCTCCAAGTGCTGGAATCGCTCTTTCTTTTCATATTGGGCTGGACTTGCGTTGCCCGGATCTGAGCACGGAGGCTGATATCGAGGTGGTGAACTGATTGCACCTGTGCTGCTGTTTGTCAGACCACACACAGGGGTTTGTTTTGTAACAGGAGTACATGGGAGATGTTTGCTCAGCACGGTAGGTTATAGCCAATGAAGGCTATTTCCAAAGCTTTTTTCACTGGACTAAAAGAAAATTGTCTATAGCCGTTCAGTGAGTAAAAAACTGTTATTGTATATTTATCAGTTTAGTTGTACATACGATTATATGTCTCCTGTATATAACTTGTATGTACGTCTTTGTCTTCTAGTGTTTGCCTGAATGGATTCTTCAGTAAAGCAGGATGTTCTGAAATGCTATTCTGGAAACCTACAAGAGCAAAGGTAACATAAAAACTACTTATTGATTTTAACTCACTGTAAGGCCTCGGTCACACAAACATAAGCCGCCCATGTCCATGCTGCAGGCCGCAAATTACGGTCCTCAATGCACGTGCACTGGCTGCTTGAATCCTGTATTGTGGTGTGGACCCATTAACTTGAATGGGTCAGTGACTCACAAAATATGGCAAAAGATAGAACATGTGGTGCAGAGGCACGTGGGCTTCCTCTCCGCTCCTTATCTTGCGGATTGCAGAGCCATTCAAGTCAATGAATGGGCGGTGTGGTCGGCAATATGGGCACGGACAGCTTGCAGCCGCATAAATGGACCCCTGCATGTCACCATGATATGCAGTGCGATCTGTGGGCAGCATGTTATAGAGCAGGAGAAGCTGAGCAGATTGATATATTTTTTTTGTGGGAAATGATTCAGTAAAATTTTGTTTAACTTATGCATTTATATCTCTGCTTTTTCTGAACTTAAGACCACCCCTGTGTACAGCTGTGAGTGACACTCTTAGGTCCCATTCACACGACCGTATATTTGCGGGTCCGCATTACTGCGGACTCTCAAATGTACGGGGGCCGCCCGGCGTGTGTTCCGCAGCGCTTGGAACACATGCTGTGCGGCCCCATTGAAAATGCCTATACTTGTCCGTGCGCACGGACAAGTATAGGACATGCTTCAAAGGAGCTGCGGCACGGAGCTAGCTCCGTGCCGCAGCTCCCAGCCCCATAGAGGTGAATGGGGCCGCATCTATTCCCGCATTTTTGCTGATAGATACGGCCCCATTCATACCGTCGTGTGAATGGGGCCTTACACAGAGAATGCTATCAATCACTGATAACATCGCCCCATGTGTACAATGAAGTCAGAAAAAGCAGATATATAAATGTATGAATTACAAGTTTTACTGAATCTTTTCTCACAAAACTATATCTCAGTCTGCTCAGCTCCTTCTACTCTGTAACATGCTCCCTGCAGATTGCTCTACATTTTGTGGGAACAGGTTCCCTTTAATATGCTGCACTATTGAAAGGGAGTATATTCTAGTTACCAGTCCATTGCACAATTACAAAAATATATTATGCCATTTAATGGCACCTAAGACATAATACACTGTGGCCATCGGTCATTGGTGAGTGATGTAGGAAGAGGTTAGAGAAGCCCCTAATTATTAGTCCACTAGGTTTTTGCTGTTCTAGTAGTAGAGCGTATCTCTCACTGTTAAATGCTGCCCTTAAAGGGGACACGTCACCTCTACTGACAAAACTGTTCTAGTAACTACTTGCATCCCCATGCAATAACAATTCTGGAGGATCTATTCATATGACTCTGTGTTGTGCCACTCCAGTATTATTCATGCTTGAAATCTGTACCTTTATACTTATGGATAAAGGCACAGATGGGTGTTACCAGTTGGGAGGGGGGTGTTCTTGCATAGTCTACCACTGGCAGCATTGATTGGACAATGCCAGACTGTGCAGGGACACACCTCTAACTGTTAACTTGTATCTGGACCTTTAGGGCTGTTTCACACCAGTGAGTCCATGGCGGGAATCGCTCTCCGTGTGTGATCCTGATCCTCCGTTCTGGACTTGCAGGAGGCACAGCATTATCATGATTTATAATGCTATGTCCGTCTGCTTGACCTTACTTCTACAGGATCACAGTGACATAAAGCTGTCAGTATGACTCTGTAGAAGTAAGGTCAAGCAGAGCTATAATCTCTCATTTTTTACTTCCGTTTCTAGGAGGAATAAAAAAGAAACTGCACAAGGCAGAGTTCTAAGAAAAGGTGACCCTGAATTATTTCACGAAGACTACAGCTCTTTACTAAAATAGATATTTAAGGAGGCTATACCTCGGCAGTATATTGTGGTGACGGATCTGCTTTAAAGGCAGCATTGACATTGGTGCAACAAGAAACCTCGGCAGCAAGTGCATACCGAGACATCTGTCTTATATGTCATTGTTCCTAGAATGGCTTCCATTGAAAACCACATTGCTAAAAAAGAACATGTGGTTTTTTACAACCAGTTTTCCCTTGTTACTTTTTAACCTAAAGGGGGAAGTACTACTGAAAAACTAGGGAACAGTTCATGTTGGAACAGGCTCTCAAAATTGTATAAAGCTGCTAACTGGGCATCCTGCCTCCAGGATCCCACAGCAGTTCTTATTGAAATCGCTGTGATATATAACGTGCTGGCTACTCCAGGGCAAGAAGCTCCCTTTTATTGGTCTCCGCTCTGGCTAATGGATGAGGATCCTAAATGTCCCCTCTATTAATTCACATGTGTCTTTATCACCTTTTTTTGGCTGCTTTCACTTATTTTCAGTGAAACTGCCCATATGCTGCTGTTGACTGATCTTTATTATTTTTTCACTCTTTTTGTAATTGTACAGTTACTTATATGTATATGCACACTAATTTCCCATCCAATAACCACAGGCTACAGGGTGTTCAGGGACATGACTTGATGATCAGCTGATCACTGTAACATTTCTAAGGCTACGTTCACATCATCCGGCAGAGGAACAGCCTCCTGGTGTTCACCATCTCCGGCATAGTCGGATAATGCCAGGAAATGCCGGATCCACATCACATGCATTACTTTTTGTCAGGCTGAAAGCCGGCATATGTGCCAGAAAGTGGTCAGATTCCATTGTAATGTGGTGAACTCCAGCAGGCTGTTGCTCTGCTGGAACAGCCTGTCGGATTTCATAACGTCGATGTGAATGCCCTTTAAAGCCCTCTACACATTTCCCATTTCAAGTAGATATCCAAATTCACTTATTGATAAACATCAGGTATTTAGTGTTAATACCATGAGCTTGTATTCACACAACGAAAATAAAAATAAAGATCCATCAACAGCATTTAAAGGGGTTTTCCTAGATTTTTATACTGATGACCTATTGATTTATTTATCAGTATGTCTTTGGAGTGTGGAAAGAAACCAGAGCACCCAGAGGAAACATGCGCAAACATGGGGATAACATAACAAACTCCATTCAGATATTCCTCTGGATAGGTCATCAGTATCTGAACAGTGGGGGTCCAACCCCTGCCGATCAGCTGTTTGAGAAGGCAGAGTCGCTCCTTTGAGTGCCTCGGCCTTCACTCTTCTTTTCCAAGGCCAGGTGACAAGATATGCATGTGTAACATGGCCTAGAAACAACTTGGCCCAATTAAAGTGAATGGGGCTGAGCTTTGATACCAAGCACAACACTCGCAGGAGCACCAGTGCCTTCTCAAACAGCTGATCAGCGGGGTCTCGGGTGTCTGACCCCCACGATCAAATACTGATGACCTATCCAGAGGATAGGTCATCAGTAAAAAAAAATCTCGGAAAACCCTTTTAACTTAAAAAACTACACATCATAAAGTGTGGAATGACTGAACAGCTCAGGGAATGGACACACATTGCAGTAAGTGCACACGACCTAAACCTCACCCACTGTCAGTGGTCAATGGCCACAATATTTTGTGGGTAAAATGTAAACCTTACCCTCGGATTTGTGTGGCTATTGGCCATTGCTGCGTGTGTGTAACACGTCCTGCACTCCTATGGCCTTTCGGTTCTAGGTTCTCTCCTAGCATTATACCAGTCTTTTAGAAGATTTAGCACTGCTTTTTTTTACCAAATTTCTTCTCATTTACATGTACTATGAACAGTCTTACTGTCTACCCCGCTTATCAAGATATTGTACACAGAGAATGTAGAAATGTGGAACTCCAAGAATAAATGAGTACAGGACACGTGAGAACAGTGATCGAGATTCAGAAAGAAGATTAAAAGATTGTAAAAACCATATTTGTATGTGAATGCAGTTCTGACATGGGTGTTCTGAGCTGTCCCTTGTGTTTTCTCTTCCCTGGTGATCAGCGGCCGAGTGTGAGGAATGTGGGAGAGGCTCAGTGCATGGAGTGAGGGTGGGGGAAGTCATTGTACTCTAACAATGCCATCCTTAGCAAAGGCAGAGTCCCCACAGCAACCTGCAGGGCAGGAACAGGCCTGATTGGTAGGGGGAGGGAGTGGGAAATGGAGAGAATGAAGAAGGGTGAGAGAGGGAGAAGAAGAGTAAGCAGATGAGATTGCAGTGGTAAGAGCATTGGATAGATATACATGTATGTCAGTAGCCCGATGTATCTGTCCTCCTCGCTGACATATAGGTGTGTGAGTCATGCATTGTAGGTATACTCTATGTGGTTAAATGATACATGTCTGTGTGTGAGCGTACAGGTTCCTGGCAGCGGAACATTATCACAATGCCCCATTGTGTCCTTGTCATACTTCCTTTGTTAGTTTGTCCGCTCATTGTTCGGCTTCCTCTGCCCCCTGCTGAGTGGCCTCTCCTCGCTTTGCCTCCGATGGGAAGCTTTTGCACTCCCTCCAGTATTGTGCCAGCAAAGCTCCATGCGGAGGTGAGGCTGTTAATAAGTAGGAAACTGGCTATGTACTGCGCTTTTCTCTCCACATTGGACTTTTGGTCTTCAGTAACATAACCAATAACTCATTAGGATTTTATATTCTGCCTCGTTCCTTTTTATTGTGCTTGTCGCGGCTCTCACTTTTCTTTCCTCACCCATGGTTTCCTCCTTTTACAGCTCGCCTTGCGTTCCTCCCTTTTTTTTTCAGTAGTTCAATGATCAGACAATGAGGACAACAAACAATGTGCACGAAGACAAACGACAATGGCTCTGAACTTTGAGCTATGAATTTATTTCCCTTCATTGAACTTTCTCCCCTGGCACACCATATCAGCTCGGTTCTAGTTTGATGAGTTGTGTAGAACTCAGTGCACTGTACCCAAATCATTTCTTAAAGAGGACCTGTCACCACCTCAGACATGTCTTTTTTTTAGTGAATAATTTTGTTCACCATAACACCAGTGGTAATAACCAGAGGAACGGCCTAATCATCTCTTGCTTAAAGGGAACCTGTCACTATAAAAATGCAATGTAATCTACAGGCGCATGGTATAGAGCAGGAGGAGCTGAGCAGATTGATATATAGTTTTATAGCAAAATATTTATTATAACTTGTATTTTATTAATTTAAATTCCTTCTCATTTCAGCCTTTGAAGTCAAGGAGGCAGTCCTATCAGTGATCGACAGCTGTCTTTGTATACACAGTCATAGTGGGAAGGCTGTCAATCACTGATAGGACCGTCTCCCTGACTTCAAAGCACAGATTGAGCAAGGATTTAAATGTATAAATTACAAGTTATACTGATTCTTTTCCTATAAACCTATACATTGATCTGCTCAGCTCCTCCTGCTCTATAACATGTCGCCTGCAGCTCAGAAACCATGTTCAACGTATCAGGTTCCCTTTAAGCTGGGTGAGCCGCCTTTGTTGAGGATCCAGAGGTAATATTTCTCCTCATGGAGAGCACCTAGAAGGCATAAGAAGTCTTATAAGCCATGCAATGCTCCTTTGAGAAATGTGCTTTGGGTGCCACCAACTGGATGGTAACTATCCTATAAGTCAATGTCTAACCTTCTAAACAGGCCTTCAGATATAAGTTAGCTTTATAACCAAGTCAGTACCTCATCTGCAGATAATTGTTATTGGGGTGATAGCTCCTTTTGCAGAGAGAACGCACTTATGTTGGTGACAGGCCTTTGTCAGGGATCTAGGGGTTACTATTTCTTCTCCCTCCAGCCTAAGGTAGTTGACAGCAGCAAACAGTACGTTATGGGCTAGATAATGGATGATACATTTCAAAATGTAAAGTTACTCGTATTTTGCCTTTTCAATATCTGTGAATTGCTTCAGGATGTCTTTGTTTTAGGACTTGTGCTCCTCCGATTTGATTTTTTCGTTCATTCTTTAACTGCGTTTTATATGAATTTTTCTGTTTACCTTTTGTTCCGTGTTAAGAAAATCCAGACATCAGAAACTCCATAACCCTTGTTGAACCCTCTGTTGCAGTGTTGCTTTGAAGGTGCCTACCTCTCCAGCAGAATCCTGCCCCAAGATGGAGGAAGATTCTAAAGATGAAATCTTGAAACATGTGACTACTTTACAACAGGATTCATCTCTTCGGGTGAGTCAGGCATCTTTTATTTGGATTGTAAGACTCAGGAGCCTGCGTCATAGATTCCATCAAAAAAGCTGGACAAAATAGTGCATCATCATGCTGCCCTGTTTTGTCCAGTAAAATGTCAGGCTCCCTGACAGACCCATTTCTAGTCATTGAGGTCCATAGGTTTCAGTTATGTGCCTGATCTGACATTTCTATCATTATTGTTCTGCAAACCATGTGTCTGTTTCATTCATCTGTATGAGGCATTACAGAAAACAGCGTGTGTGCTGCAGAAGAAAGCCCATTCACATGAATGGAACACGTTTTCAGTCTTGGCCAAGGTTGCCGTGTATGCAGGGGTCTCGGACAAGGTTGCCGTGTATGCAGGGGTCTTGGCCAAGGTTGCCGTGTATGCAGGGGAGTAACTACTGCTGTACCGGGTGCAACGGGGTCCACACCAGAGGGGGCGCCAGACCAGGGATGCAATCGAGGCAGCGCAGGAGGAGTATTTATTATTTTCATACAGGACCTGCCACCCACAGCAGCAGGGGGCCCGGGCCTTGTATACTGCAGTCTGACTCCTCTGTCCAGCGCACTTGACCCCCTCACTTGTAAAGCAATTCAAGCTCTGGCTCTAGTCACAGGAGGCTCACCCCCAAAATGAGTAGTCTTCAGCCTAGTAGGAACTTCTACTACATTACCTGTAATCACAGTTGTCACCATGTCACTCAATTTATCATCGTGGAGGAGTCGGTGTATTTACTTCTTTCTCCACAATGCACCTTTCAGGTCATTCACCCTCATTCACATTCCCGTCTTGACGACCACACATCAGACTTGTTCACCCATTCTCCCTGTGAGTGGCTGTTCTGCCGTCCCCCAGGCTCTCCCCACCAATTCCTGGATCATATTGCTGCCTGACTTTCTCATTTTCTATCAAGCGAATTACGAACTTTTATTATTGGTGATTTTAACAACCCCATTGAAGACCTAATCTCCTCTTTGCTTCTCACTTTACTTCTATAACCTCCTTTCTCGGCCTCTCGCAAACAAAGACATAAAAAAATGTAAACTTGATTTAGTCTTTTTCCGCCTCTGCTCACTTTCAGACATTATCAACTCATCCACCCCACTTTCTGACCACAATCGTCTTTCCTTAACTTTAAAGATCTCTTATTCTTCCTTCACACATACAGAAACCTACACATCATTAACTCACAGCAATTTATGGACACCCTACAGTTATCACTGGCCCCAATCTCTTCCCTCTCTTGTCCGGATCTGGCTGCCAATCATTACAACATTACCCTCAAAACCACCCTGGATAAAGCTGCTCCGACCTTTCCAACACAAATTGCAGCAACCTTGGCCCTTGCCTGAAACACGTTTTCTTCAGCGATGCTCTAGGTGTGCCAAACGTTTATGGAGAAAATTACGTATAAATTTAAGCTTAATACCTACAACTCTTTACCTTGCCTTGCCAAACAAGCCTAGTTCACTTTCCTTATCTTCCCACATTCAAATAACTTAAAACAACTCTTTTAAAACTATTTAACTTCAGCACTCAAGTGCATGTGCCTATCAATGGCTTCTGTGCCGAAGGCCTGGCCACTTACTTCAAAGATAAGATGATGGCAGCCAGCAGAAAATAATCTCCCAGTTCCCAACTAGCATATATCCCCCATCCTCCCACACCCCATCTTGTTCTCTCTCATCATTTGACCCGACAACAGAAGAAATCTTCAGGCTGTTCTTCTTCTCCATCCGTGACCTGCAGTAGTGATCCCATCTCCTCCAGTCCCTCTCACCGGCTGTCATTAGTCACCTAACTACAATATTTAATCCCTCTCTGTCTTCTGGCATCTGTCTAAACATTCTGTTATAACCGCACTACTCAAAAAACACTCTGTTGACCCAAACTGTGCTGCTGACTACAGACCTGTCTCTAACTTCACCTTCATCTCTAAACTCCTGCAACAACTGGTCTACTCTGGTCTACTCTCGCCTCATCTGTTATCTTTCCACTAACTCTCTTCTTGACTCCGTACAATTTGGATTTCACACTCTACAGAAACTGTTCTTACCAAAGTGTCTAATGATCTCCTGAGAGCGAAAAAGAATGAAAGATTCTTTATCTCTCTGCAGCATTTTAAACTGTAGACCCACCAGCTCCTACTCAGTATGCTCCAATTTATTGGCCTTAAAGACACTGCTCACCCTTGGTTCTCTTCCTATCTCTATGGCCACTTTTTCAGTGTATTATATGCTGGTTCTTCTTCTCCTCTTGCTGTTAGGGTTCTTCGGGATTCAATCCTAGATCTTCTCCTCTTTTCTCTCTACAAAGGCCCTTTGGAACAGACCCTTTGCAGATTTGGTTTCCAGTACCATCTCCATGCTGATGACACCACTGATGCTGCTCTTCAAGAACATCTTCAGTATCCGCCCTTTTGTCACAGTGGAAATGGCCAGAACTCTGTTGCTTTGATTCATTTTCGTTTTGACTACTGTAACTAATCGGTCTTCCCCTTACTAAACTCTCTCTCATTAAGTCTTTCTTAAATGCAGCAGCCAAGCTCATCTATCTGTCCACCTGCTTAACAGTGCTGCACCTCCCTACATATCATCCCTCATCTCTGTCTACCACCCTACTTGCGCTTTCTGTTCTGCCAATGATCTAAGATTAGCATCCTCCATAATTCAAACCTCTCACTCGCGTCTTCAAGACTTTTTTCAAGCTGCACCACTTCTCTGAAATACACTGCCCATAGCAATTTTAATTTCCAACTTCCTTTGCTTTAAACGTGCCTTAAAAACACATCTTTTTAGGCAGGGTTATCACATTCCCTAAACTGACTCTTCCCCACCCCTCATCCTTCAGATCCACCTGCACTAGCTCATACAGCTCCTCCTGCACTGCTCTATTTAGTACAAAGATGACAGGACCACTTTATAAAACAATCAATGTTACATTTGATGTCGCCCCCGTTTCATCATAGATTGCAAGCTCTTGCGAATGGGGCCTTCACTCCTAGTGTTTCAATTATATATTAGAATGTAATCTTGTGATCTATTTTGATTTGTACGTGTACCCCTTTAATTGTAAAGTGCTGTGGAATATGGGGTCACTATATAGGTAATCATTATTATTATCTTGTTGCCTCTATAACATAACAATACCCTTTGGAATTAAGACCATAGATGTCTGATTAATGGGGGTCAGGTGCCCCTACCGATCATCACACTGAAGGGAACATGGCATTCCTGTGAGTCCTGCATCCCCTTCATCCATGTACATATGACTGTATCTGGACTTTTTCAGTGCAACAGGACAGAATACAGTGTTTGGCACAGGACTTTCTAGATTCTGTGCAGAATGAAATATAATTTGCAAAAAAATGTATGTTTTTAAAATGCATAAACCCCACTGTGATGTGGCCTTGTTTTTTTTAAATCAGCGTGAAAACGTAAGACAACAGCCTCTATAATACAATGTTTTCTTATGACTTATTTAGGATTTTTTGAAAACCTAGTTGTGTAATTTATGCTTATTTTATAGACAATCAGACTTAATTTACCTTTTATAGTTGGTATAGTCCCAAGCATAGCATAAATACCTTTCTCTTCCTTTTAGTCTTTCTTCTTGGTAGAAGAACATTTTCTAAGACTGACGTCCCAGTCAGTTTCTTTTTAAAGATTTTTTTAATGTCTTTTAGGGCTTTCACATCAGTGTTAGTTATTTCCATTCTTCTGCTCCATTAGAGAAGCAGAATAATGAAAATAATGGAACTGGTACATAACTGAAGCAAACGGAGCCAAACAGACCCCATTGACTATAATGAGATCATTTGTGAGAATGTTTTTTTTCTGGAGAAAAGTTCTGCTTGCAGGACTTTATTTCTCCACTAGTTTTAAAGAAATTCTGTGACAGAGGTCCCATGTGGAGCCTCCAACAAAGATGTGAACATGCCCTTTAAGTGTATTTTTCAGAACACCACAGTGCCACCTAGTGTACAGAGTGGAGTAAATGTACTGTTCAGTGACTGAAAGCCTTTCATGTATGAGCATACAGTCATAGCTCCCAGTGTATGATGGGACCACCCACTGGGCTCCTAAGCCCTGAATGACTAAAATACAAGTTATATGGAATCTTTTTCACAGAATTATACATCAGTCTGCTCAGCTTCTCCTGCTCTGCACAATGATGCTGGTAGATTGGACATTATTTTCCAGATGACAGATTTCCTATAAATATGAAATGTTTAAATATTTCTTGCATTTTTGTTAATTCTTTGCTGGTTTCACTTTTATTTTACTCAGGAAGCCTCATATGTCAATGATTCTTGGAGTAGTGCACCTCTGGCTAATGGACTAAGTCCTGAAGTGAGCAAAACAATGAATGATGGTAGGACTCCCAACCCACACTTGTACTTTTTATTTTCCTTTTATACCCTGTGACCTGAAGTAAATCTCAAAACTGTTTAAAGAAAATGTTTTTTTTCCTTTAAAACTGATATTACTAGAGGGTCTTAACATAGTAGGATTAAAAATAAAATAGAAAATATATGTTAGAGGTTCTGTCACTAGCAGCTGTACAGAGCGTTTCTCTCAACTCATCACTGGTTAAAAGACTCCTGGCCACCGGCTAATGACGCATGTAAACAGTGCTGAGACTCTGCCATCTTATAAGATAGCAATAATCCTTAAATCTATTGAGTCAGTCTTAGATTGGGATAACTACATATAAACTATGCTTTTCAGGGAAAGCTATATGTCAAAGTTAAATATTTCCTCCGCTTACAGGTAAAACCAGCATTTGCTAGTTTAACTATTGTTGTCAGCAGAATTTTAAGCTATTCATTCCATAGGCTCCTATTGTAGGGCTATAGGAGTACAGTTGACTGCTGGGTGGGCAGGTTGCCTCTGATTTCAATTGAATTGAATTTACTGTAAGGTGCATGAACTGTGCACAGATTGTTGCATTATGTCAGTGCACTATAGATGTGTACTTATATGTACCACTCTCTTTGCAGCAATGCCAGTTCTCGAGAAACTGCTCACTAGTGAGTGGAAAGAGAAACTACTGGGAAATGGAGCACTGCACAGTAAAGATGTGAAAGGTAATGTCTGCAATGTCTTGTGTACTAGGCAGCTTTTTACATAGAAACTTCTTGCACAAAAAAGAGGATCGGGCATGTATCGGGAAAAATGAAAATCTGAATATAAGGTTTTAATGTACTTTAGCCGAATCCACTGAAGGCATTTAAACAGAATAACAGAAGTTTTGTGACTAGACAATAAAAAATCATATAGTCACTTTCATGTTATTTTTTTAGGCACTCATGAGAGCCTGGCAGAGAAGGAGCTGCAGTTGTTGCTGATGATCCGTCAGCTGGCGGGACTGAGGGACCAGTTGCTTAGCGCACACTCGGAACATAGGAACATGGCGGCCATGTTGTTGGAGAAACAGCAGCAGCAGATGGAGCTTGCAAGACAACAACAGGAGCAGGTAGAAATGAACTCATTAATTTTTTTTTTTTTTTGTCATGTGTACTGCCCCAGCGGCTGTTATTGACATATTTTTGTAGTAGTCATCATCTTCTGTCATCTTTATGACTTTCCCTGCACAGATCGCTAAACAGCAGCAGCAGCTCATCCAGCAGCAGCACAAAATCAATATGTTACAGCAGCAGATCCAGGTAGTCACTGCTTTCCATCTACTAGACATGTTTACTTGTAAGTGATATTCTCATTGAATGTTTGCCGATTTTCACCTTTTTTTTGGTCTTTGCAGCAAGTAAACATGCCGTATGTCATGATTCCAGCATTCCCCCCTGCTCAGGCAGTTCCTACAGATACTCAGATTTCACCTCTTATGCAACCAATTCCTTGCAAGCCTGGTGAGTGCATCATGATCTCAGAGAAGAAATTAAATTAAACTGACGTATAGAACACTCAGTGTAAGGATTTTATCCAGCGCTCTGTCTTCTGTTAGTACTAACTAATACAAAGAGGAAAAGTGGTCTGGATATCTGTTAGGCTATTACTAGTGTTTTCAAGTTCTGCGTACATGGTTCAGGTTATTTAAGAATTCCGCTATAGATTCCGCTATCACAGACCATGTACGCAGAACCTGAAAACATCCCTAGCTATTATCTATTAGTTTACTTCATTTGTAAAGCTATAAAATGCTAAAATGTAGATTGATGGATTTATAGACATGCTTGAGAAAGGCCTCATTGAGTTCAGCTGAAACGTTGCAGTTGGGGTGAATAGAAGTGGGTTCACCCCCCTTCACCTGATGTGAAGTGCTGTCTCTTTTTTGTGCTTTAGATTTAAAGATAGATATTTTATTTTTCTGCTAATCTTTACAGTTTTCCCTGTCCCCGAGTTATGGCCCGCGTTATTTCTAATTCTATGTAAATCGAATGCTGTCTAGTCATCTGACAGCATCAGAGTGGCCGATCCAGTGCGATCTTGCAGAATACTCCGTATATCATGAGACTACGTTGTGTGCCCTCTTCAACCAAGTATTACAGCACAAAGTAAGCACACAGCATGGTCTTGCGATATATTTCCCATGAGATCGTGCTGGACCAGCCCTTCAGACTTTGTATGCCCTGAATGGACAGAGTCTGAGAGATGAAGATGACTCCACCTCAGGAGAAGAGATCTGGTAGTCGCCCCCTGGGCAAACCACAGATTCCATACAGAGCACCAGTGGTAACAGGGGCCATATGTCGAGAACTATGGGTTACAGAAAAATAAAACCAAATACTGGAATACTCAGGACCAGCGGTAGTTATGAAAGCTACCCAGTTTTTAATATTGAAACTGCCGACAGGTCATTTTTAAAATGTACCTCTAATTTTAACTAAAAATAATCAGCAAAATAAACTGTATAAGTCCACGGATAACGCAAAGCTCAAGAAATTTATTGTGAATCATTCAGAGCAAACAACTTGTTTTAGCGTCTCAGTTGAAAAATTATCTTGACAATTACACTGAAGAGTCAGAAAATGGGTACACGCGAGTACAAAATCCAGCATGAAGAATAGAGATTATCATTAAGGAACTAGAAGCTAACACAGGTATCTGAAGTTCATGAATGAAGAATTGGAGTTATTCAGTAAGCTATGTGATCTCTACTAGATACAGTGCAGTTATAGTACTATTGCCTTCTGTGAGGAGGGCATGAAAGCGTATTGAGTAGTAGGACATATGTGGACAATATACCTGTATAAATAGAATGACGGATTAAGTACTACAGTTGGCATACACTGTATTTTAATCGTATTGGCGTAGTAGAAACTTCGTATCAACATAAAATGGCCAGTTGTCATTTTGACCATGTTATATTGATTTTGTCTACGTCCCCAATACTATTATGAAGGTAGTGTGCATTCTGGAACTTCTTGCTTTGCCTCAGGGAACAAGGGAACCTGTCCACCTCTGGGACAGATTCAACATTTTGGAGAAAACAAAGCTAACAACTGTGCAAGGAATCATATAATCTTCTGTATTTTTGTTTTTACTTTAATGGCGATGTCCCACAAAAAATATTTTAACCTTTTCAAACTAGCACCTGATCTGAATACTTTTGTAATTGCATGTAATTAAACATTTAGCCTAGTCTCTGAGTTATTCAATAAAATGTATCTGTATAGCGCCACCTGCTGTTTTTTCTTATTGCTTTGTCCGGCTTACTGAGATGGCTACACATGCTCAGTTTCATCCTTCAGTTGTGATAGGGGGAGCATGGGCACGCCCCCTTAGCTGCAGCAGAAAAGACACTCCCCTTGAGCTGCCAGCGTGATATAATTCTAGCAGAGCAATGAATAGGGAGATCTCTGGATCCATGTGAGGTACAGGGCTGGATCTAGCTTTGTTAGAAAGAGATTGTTATGTACTATTTGATGTCTGTCATTTTTTAGATTAGTCATGGGATAACCCCTTTAATGTAGTAAATATGGAAGATAAAACCAAGACACTTGCTGTGAGTCTCACATATCATTGACTAGCCATATTAACCACATAAGGCCATACAAGTTAAGATTTTGATTAGTTAATAGTATTACTATATTCTGTGTCATATTAATTTACTGCTCTTATTTTCAGTCGAATATCCCATGCCGCTGATTCATAATCCCACTCCACCAAGAGCCTCTACTACTGGAAAACAGGTAAGGTATTGCAGTGAATGGACTTGAATTAGTAAAGGACAATGTCGACCATTAAATAAGGTTCTAATGTCACTCTCCTCTTTACTTAGGAACCATCTCAGCCTTTGAATTTGACAGCCAAACCCAAATCTTCTGAGCAGTCTCCAAGGTCAAGTAGCTCCCCAACTTTGAAACCTTCACCAGCAGCAAGCAATGGCGTTGGAAGTTGCATAGATAATACATCAAGCCCTACAAGATCCAATCTACCGCTTGGTAGGTCTGCAGAATCCCCCACCTTTTTAGAGTCAACTTATTAGCGATATTTTGAAAGTTGTAGAAACGGGGAGATGTTTTTTTCCTTCTGAGGTTTCAGAATCGTTCATGAGATTATGTGATGCAGTCATGATTATTCTGGCAAAGCAAAGTGTCTGACATTTTTGTACTCTAGTATTCTTTTTCACAACAGTCTAGCTCAATATTATCTCAGTTTATTGGTTGCCTCATTTATCTTTCTGTCAATGTGTTTTTGTCTCTCACAGATCTTTGGATTTAGATATTTGTGTTAATAACCTATTTTATAATTCGATTGCAAAGTTGCTATCGACTGCATTAATTCATCTTTTATATAATGATTTATTGATCTTTATCCTCCTCAGGTTTCCTTGGTGAAGGAGATGCCATTACTAAAGCAATACAAGAAGCAAGGCAGCTTCTTCATGGACAGAACAAAACCCCAGAGCAGCGTGATGGCCACAATGTTAAGGTAACTATGATGGGAGCAATGTTTCTGTGGCGCATACTGTATATGACAAGCTGGAGGACCGAATAGCTAATCATCTTAGTGAAATTTTATAATGTAATAAACTACGTTATTTGTGTGTCTCATAGGACGTATTTGAATCAGTAACTCAAAGGGAACTTCATGACGAGTCTTCTTTGCAAGAAAGTGAAGACTCTTTACTGCGATGCGGCATGGACATTGATGGTAAGGCCTACTATGCGTGCTTTACTGGAATCACACATATTGGGAGAGATTTATCAAACTAGTGTAAAGTAGAACTGTCTTAGTTACCCATAACAACCAATCAGAGTTCACGTTTCATTTTCCAAAGGTGCTGTGAAAAATGAAAGGTTGATTCTGATTGGCTGCTATGTGCAACTAAGCCAGTTCTACTTTATACCAGTTTGATAAATCTCCCCTATTGTGTTTGTTGCATCATTTGATGCAGTTTTTTGAGTCAACATGAATCCAAAAGAAAGAAAAGACTAACTTCTCTCTTTAGTATCCACTCTTCTGTCTTCTGTGTTTCATGGTTAAGCAAACCAAGGTTTAGTGTCTCCACATTCACTTATATCAGATTCCAATTTATCAGGCAGTTCTATGACAGAAATAGATGACCAAATTGTGAAATGGCACATTAAAGGAACATTTCCATTAATCTTTTAGCACATATTAACAACAAGAGAACAAAAGAGCTGTTATCCAAATTCTATACCTACTATTATCACTGGGTTACATTACCCCTTAAATAATATATTTCTCTCACAGTAACAGTAAACCGACAGTGGACTGCATTTCTATATGGAAGGACTGTTACAAAAGGACAATATTTTGCATTTAATTTTCAATGGCATTATACTAAAATTAAATGAAAAAAAAAGAAAATATATGAATTTTATCTTCAAATGTGTTCCAGGATCTCGACACTTCTCTGAGAGCCGTGGCAGCCATATTAAGAGGCCAATGAATGCTTTTATGGTATGGGCAAAGGATGAACGGAGAAAGATCTTGCAAGCATTCCCAGACATGCACAATTCCAGCATCAGCAAAATTCTTGGTGAGATTTATGTATTCTGTGGTGAAGAATGTTTGTGATTAGTCCTGCAGTCAAATGTTACAGCATCCAGTTACTTGGACAGTCAAGCAAAGGCTTTTCACTACACTAGTTTCCACGAAAATGGTCTACTGTCATATTATAAGGTGGTGGATTCTAGACAAGAGTACATTAGATAATGGTCAGCCAGCAGCCCTCCCTCCTGACATCTTGGCAGAGAATCTAATGTGTATGGCTTCACATCAATGAAAAAAAAATGGATCCGGTAAAAAAACAAAACAAAAGAATTCTGTGCATCAGTTTTGCACGTTTAGCATCCATTTCAGCCATTTCCGTCAGTGATCTGTTATTTTATGCATGCAGGACATTTTTTTTTCTTTGTAAAATAACGAATCTCTGATGGAAATGGCTCCAACAGATGCAAAATGTGCATAACTGATGCACAGGCTCCGTTTTTTTTACTGGATCTGTTTTTTTCTTTATTTTTCTATTGGATCAGAAGAACGGAAAAATAACAGTGATGTGAACTCCCCCTTAAAAAAAAATCAAAATGCTATTTTAAAGCAATACGATAATCCTAACCCCAGAAAGCTATGAAGGTCACAGTGATAAGGTAGCTGGAGGTTTCTGTTGTGCCCCTCTTCAATAGAAGATTGAAGCAATGACTTTTAACCCTACTGGGTGCGGCAAAATGATGCTATGACTGATTCTTCACTATGGACTATGAGAACTGAAATCTTTACAGCCCAAGACTAAAGACTAGTAATCTGCGTCTGTGGGAAAAAAAAATTTAAACCGGTCTGTCTGGAAAAAATAACTCTCCTCTTCATAGGTTAAAGTTTAGTGAAAGGCTTAGAGCAAATTCCAGGCAGTAATATAATAAAAAAACATACTCAGTTAATGGAGGGCATAAACACATTTACCTGTGGAATTAGATTGCATTGTAATGGAGAAAGTGGGTATATGACTGTGATTGAAGTCTGGCTCTCATCCTGAAATACAATTGCCAGGTAGTTAAGTCATTGTGGCACGTTGCAAGCAGTTCAGAGTGCAGATCCCTTGTTCTTGGAATATTCGTTTGTCATAAACTCTTTTGAGTAAACTAAAAAGTTTATAATTTAGTGAAAGGTCCTATCCTATCACATATGGTGGATTGTCTCCTATGTATAGCCATAGGCAGGAGACCCATATAATGTCAGTGATGAATTCATACAATGTGCCTCCAGTGGTGTCATCTGTTTGTCATGTTCTTTTGTCTTTTTTCAGGCTCTCGCTGGAAGGCTATGAGTAATTCTGAAAAGCAGCCATACTATGAAGAACAGGCACGGCTGAGCCGACAGCACTTGGAGAAGTATCCTGACTACAAATACAAACCACGACCAAAACGTACCTGCATCGTCGAGGGAAAGAGGCTGAGAGTGGGAGAATACAAAGCTCTGATGAAGAACCGGAGACAAGACTCGCGGCATGGATATGCTCTCCCGTAAGTATGTAAACATACGGATATTAATAAGAAGGAATGTTTATAATGTTTTGGTGTTGGATTTGCCCATTAAACCTATAAATGAATGGTAAAAGTAAACGGGAGATAAACTTGCCCCCACTTTCATCATGTTCCTGAAAAAATCCTGCAGAGATCATGTGGGTTAATCTGATCTTCCTTTTTTGACTGGATTTAATAATTTTTTTATTTTATAGACTATCTGCAGTTTGGTCGAGGAGGGGCATGACTGACCTCCTGGGACTCATACAGAACATTTTTTATATATTTAGTTAATAGTTTTAAATACAGTATGAGATAAATCACGATTAAAGTGGTGCAGGAGATGACCGGAGTTGGCCGCTTTATAAGGATATACCCTAAATGGCCATACAGTACATGCTGTGGCACAGTAGACCCACTTAGCTCACCTAAGATACAGTTAAGAAGTTCTCCACTGGCCATCCAGGGCTATGTTAACTGCGCTGTGCCGTCCTGTCTATGGGAAGCAAAATGATGGTGGTCATGTGGTTTGCTCACCTGACCGCTTTCTTAGCCATGCACGGCTGCATCCTATTCTGAGTATGCACTGGACAGTACCTGAGTTAGGGATGTTTTCTTAGAGTATGGACTATACCTTTGGGGGTGCCTTTCTGCCATACCCCCCACATTGCCAGACCTGCTGAGGGAAGCATCATTACCTGTTCCATACCACTGGGTTCCCACTTCTTCAGCCCCCCGCCGCTGCTGCCTTGCTCTATTCTCCATGTGTCAACATCCTGTTTTTAACACAGATCATGATCACTGTAGTCAATGACAGGCCACAGCAGTGGCGTATCCCCATGTATCACATGACCCAGCGACTTGAGATGTAGGGGACATTTCACAGCCAGTCCTTGGCTGCAGTGGCTACGTGACCCGCATCAAACTATATGTTGAGACACAGAGACAGGAGCAAAGGTGCCTAACCCAGGGGCGGGGAGCAGGTAAGTATGCTTCCCTGTACAGGTCCTTAGACGGGAGTTCTGGCAAAAAGGTCCCCTTAAAGGGGTATTCTCATCTTAGACAATGAGGGCATATCGCTAGGATATGGCCCCATTGTCTTATAGGTGCGGTGGGACCCGCACCTATATCCAGAACGGAGCGGGGAGCGCTGCGCCTGGAGGACCCCGGGTTTCTGGGGGTCCAGCCACCACCAGGCGCAGCTCCCCGCTGCCCTCATAGAAATGAATGGGAGCGCAGCACGCGGCCACCGCTCCCATTCATTTCTATGGAGCCGACAGAAGTAGCCGAGCCAGCGCTCAGCTATTTTCGGCGGCCCCATAGAAATGAATGGAGGGCGGCTGCGCATGCGCAGTGCACCCTCATTCAGTTCGGGGGCTCCGTTCTGGATATAGGTGCGGGTCCCAGCGGTAGGACCCGCACCTATAAGACAATGGGGGCATATCCTAGCGATATGCCCCCATTGTCTAAAATGAGAATAACCCTTTAAGGTGTACAACTGCTTTAAGGGAGTAAATGCTGGCATAGTTTGAATTTTGTGGGGGCATTTTCTCTGTTAAGTGTTTTTTTTAGAAAGAAATCTGAATCTGTCAGTCACAAATTAATATTTCCTCTTCCTTTTCATTTAAAGTGTTTCTGGACTAATCCATTCTGGAACTCCTTTTCTATTTTAATACCAGTCTTCCTGCTGAGTAAGCTGTAGGTGATCACTAAGATTTCCAGATATTTTCAATAGATTTTTTTTACAGCATGTACCCAAAATATTGGTGTTTGAACTTTAGCCCTGTTCAGTTTAGCTACCCAGACAGTAGCATATATAGAAATCCCAGGCCACAAAGCTCCATTAGGGGCCTCTGTGGCAGATACTGTTGAATGATAGACAAACAAGTGCATTATGGGATATTTTTCCGGACTGTGTACACTGGTAACACTAACTAAACACTCTGTGGGTACATTGGCCTGTAAAATGTGCTCCCACATGAGGACGTCTTCTATAATTGAGACATTTAATTAAAATAAGCACAATAGGTTTTTCCCATCTGTTGTACGTGGTGTAGTGAAATCGTTGCTGCATGGCATATCTTTTTGTGTCCATTCTAATTAAATAACTGCAGGGTACAAAAGGGAGAGCCAAGTGGATGTTATTTCATTAAACAGGGCTCAATAGAGGGATCGCTGCCTCTGAATTGGACTGTCACTTTGGTAATAGATTATCATGTTTGTTGAGTTTGCGGTATTGGTTTTTTTTAGGGGCTTTTTAAATCCTAGCCACAAGGCAAGTATTACACATAAGTACCAGCACCTACCGATTGTTCTTATAGAAGACAAGAAACTAAGATCTTGGATTGCCAATACTTGCTTGGTATTTATGGGGAAGTTTGCAACTTACCTGTTGCTAATGGGTCTGGCAGATTTCTAGGTATACCATTCTCTTCCAAGTGATGCATGGAACGGTATAGTTGTATAAGTAAGGAGAATTTTCCAACATATTTTAGGGCAGTGATCAGTGGTATGATTACATTGAGCAGTAATCAGGGACAAGTGCTTTCATTCTCTTATCGCCCCATGTAAAAGGGCCTGAAGTCAATCGAATGTTTCAAACCTGAAGTGAGTAAAGCCTAAGGCTTTACTTACATCAGTAACCTATGTCGTCATCAATAATATAGAGATCAATAGCCACTGCAAGGGTTAATATTTGGATGGTTGTCTCTTGACTAGTCATTCCTATCAGTCTATGTGTATAAATGCAGTTTGAACAGTCTTCCATTATTGAGTCTTCATTTTTAAAGAGCATCTGTCAGCAGATTTGTACCTATGAAACTGGCTGACCTGTTGAATGTGTGCTTGGCAGCTGAAGACATCTGTGTTGGTCCCATGTTCATATGTGCCCGCATTGCTGAGAAAAATGATGTTTTAATATATGCAAATGAGCCTCTAGGAGCAATGGGGGTGTTGCCGTTACACCTAGAGGCTTTGCTCTCTCTGCAACTGTCACGCCCCCTGCACTTTGATTGACAGGGCCAGGCAGTGAAAAACGTAATCACACCTAACCCTGCCAATCAATGCGCATAGAGAACCAAGCCTCTAGGTGTAACAACAACGCCCCCGTTGCTCCTAGAGGCTTATTTGCATATACTAAAACATCATTTTTCTCAGCAATGTGGGCACATATGAACATGGGACCAATCTGCCGACAAATGCCCTTTAAAGTGTTATATGAGTGGAGTATGTATATTATCACAAATGAATCCATTTTTTCACTTAAGCATTGCAGTTAGTAGTGCATTATTCGCTTAATCAAATTTGAAGCATGCCAGTCACATTGTTTCCAATCTAAACCTAAATCCTTGTCTGTGTCCTCATTTTTTTTTTTTTTTTTTTTTTTTTTTTTTTAACAGATCCCAAGGATCGGTGGCAAGTCCTCCATCACCATCTGGATTCCAATCCCAATCTCTGACAGGAATGTCTCATCTCACTTCTGATATTTACCAAGCCCACGATGGCAATATGCCAGTAATCCTCAACACCAGAAGTCTTCAAAATCAGGATCCAAGAGGGCCCGTGCCACGTATGCCTGAAGTCTGCAGCGACTCTGAAGACTCAATCAAGAGTGAAGGAGAGCTTGTAGTTATAACAGATTAAGGCCACCAGCGGTGCCCTCTTCTCGGGTATAATGTAAATAGGGACAAATTATCGTCTCCCCCTTTACAGAGGGACAATGGAAAAGCCCTGTCATATTTTCCAGGTCATTCTCTATTCTGCTTGGTAAAGTTATATACTTGCCTCTGGAAAGAAGACTATTTATCACATGGAGCTGGACTAAAATCCTCTGGAATGCTTTTGCAGTTTTAAGACATTGTGTAGCCGCAAAGCAACTCAGCGTATTGTCAAACTGGAGGAAATGTGCAGCATGAGTAAAATGAGGGGATATTCTGTTGCTGTGCACTCGACAGTTTTCTTTTTCAAATAGGGAAAGATTTATCTCAAATAAGAATGGTTTTCTGTATATTATCTGTATTTTTGTCAGAATTTTCGACACTTGCATTAAGTGCAAATGAATTAAAAGACCAACTCAATAAGTATTTTAGTATAGTAAAAAAGAATGAAGGCCACCACCACTGTACTTGCTATTCTACATAACCTACCGGTTTTACCACCTTTGAATGGGAAGTATCCTGGCTAAGAAAGATTTTTAAATTGTGGATACAAAAGTGTCTTCAGATTTTGTTTGTATTGAAGCCTGAGATTCAGTTAGTTGTATTTAATATATTCTGCAAATTATGATTATGACTTCAACAGTGGTTCTTTATGGTTCAAAGAATGGTGTCAAGAAACTGATGCCACCTAACTTAAAGGGGTTCTGTAGTTCTTTAAAACTGATAATCTATCCTCTGGATAGATCATCAGCATCTGATCGGCGGGGTTCCGACACCCGGGACCCCCACCAATCAGCTGTTTGATAAGGCAGCGGCGCTGCAGAAGCGCCACGACCTTCTCTGTATTTTCCTCAGGCCCAGTGACGTCACGACTAATATCACTGGCCTGGGCGGGGCTAAGCTCAATTCAAGTGAACAGAGCTTAGCCCCGCCCAGGCCAGTGATACTAGTCGTGACGTCACTGGGCCTGAGGAAAACACAGAGAAGGCCGCGGCGCTCCTGCAGCGCCGCTGCCTTCTCAAACAGCTGATCGGCGGGGGACCAGGGTGTCGGATGTGCTCTGATTTTAATTTTTTTTCTTAATTAGATCCTCCTTTGTAACAGTGATAAGGGTACGGTAGTGAAAGACCTTACTAGCCTCTTTATTGTGCCTAAAAAAATGAAAAGTTCCCACTGATGCAGGATCAAGAGACTACAGTCTAACCACCAGACTGCTAAATTGTCTAAAAGTAAGATTCTTGATGGAAGACTATAAGACTCACCTCCCGGCTCTCATTGAATTGGATAGAAAAGCCTTCTTCTGGCTGACACTGCAGATGCTGTATCAGTCAATCAGTCAGGTCTCATGACCCTGCAGCGCTGGGAACTGCGTTATTTTATGAGGAAGAAAGAGGCCAGTAAGGTCTTTCACTGTCCTACCCTTATAAATGTTGTAAATGGGTACCCTAATTTTAAAAAAAAATCCAGAGTGTTTTTTGAAAGAGGTTAACCAGGACTAGAAAAAGATGGCTGCTTTCTTCCAAAAACAGCATCCCACCTCTCCTTAGGTTGTGTGATTTTACAGCACAGCCCCTTTCACTTCAGTGGAGCTGAGCTGCTACGCCACACACACAACCTATGAAACGTTTTTGGATTAACCAGTTTATGACCGCCAATATTCCCTTTTTACATCTAATGGGCCTTAGGCTTTTTCCAGCAGCCTAGTCTTAGTGTTGCATGGGTGTCCCGTACAGCATGCTCTAACAGCCTGGATCGGCATATAGATGCTGCGGGCAGAGATCTCTGCTTCTAAGTGGTTAAGAGGGAGGGGGTGGCTGTCTCCCATTGGCATTCTGCGAATAAGATCACTGCATGCTGATATTTTTGCATGGAATCCTGCCTACAGGGTATGCCCATGTATTATAGAAGTGATCACAATATTGCCTGTTAAAGTTCCCTTGTGGGACCAGTAAGTGGTTAAAAAAAAGTTTAAACCTTTTTCCATAAAAAAAAATTAAATGGAAACAATTGAAAAAAAAAATGCCCACCACAAATGTGTATTGCCGCGTCTGTAACAACCCGCACTACACAGTTATCATGTAATTCAACCCCTTTGATGAACACCATTAAAACAAATTGCCAGAATTGACATTTTTGCTTCTTCACCACCAGAAAATGGAATTAATAGCGATTAAAAAGGGTTATGTACCCCAAAATGATACCAATGAGAATTACACTGCAACAAGCCCTCACATAGCTCAATAGAACAAAAAATGAAAAAGTTATGGGCTTTGGGTTGTAGTGATGCAAAAAAATTTATAACGTAAAACCCATTGGCATTATTGCAGTTTTTTCCTATTCCCTTCCAAAAAGTTAATAAACTGAATTTAATTAGAAAGTTATTTACCGCAGAATGGTGCCGTTAAAAACTGCAAATTGTCCTTCAAAACAACAAGCCATTCATATGGTTACATCGATCGAAAAATAAAAAGTTCTAGCTCATAAAATGTGACAAAAAAATTGCTTGGTCACTAAGGGGTAAAAGCAGCCATGTTTTCTAATCCTAGGCAACCCATTTAAATGAATGGATCCCTGATTTATTGCGAAAATTTGGTCTAAGTATCAATGTTGTTTTATGACGTTGGCGTCACATCAGCGGTGTGCAATCATTTTATTTACATCTCCATAGTGCCTTATTGAATGTACTGAAGGGATAGTAACCTAAGAACCCATAATTCTCATACCTCATAAGAGACACAATAGATATAGATAAATACAGTATATATATATAAATGTATGTATATTTTTATACCTTTGTAAATATAGGTCATAGAGATGCTGAATTTTTTTTTATTTTGATAAAGAAACAGAAAATAACTTAAATCTGAAATATTTCTCTAGTTCCCGGTTTACTGTACAGAATTTAAAAAAAAATAAACCGTCTACAGTTTGTGTGAAACCAGACTCTGTGCTTTTACTAAATTTTCTGCAGTAATATATTACTTTGTTACTGTAAATAAAGACATATACCATATACCATGTGAGCAAAGATTGCACCACATTCCCCGCTAGAAGCATACACTGGTCCAATTTACTATATTCACGGTGCCCATTAACATTAGTCTAAAGTTGATCAATGCGGACAATTTCAACCAAAATGAACATTCGTCAGTTGAAATTTAACAACGATCGTTTAAGGCTATTTTCGCTGCATGCGAAGGTTTTTGTTCAGCGGAGATCCAGGTAGTGGCCAAATCTCCGTCAGATCCCATTATATTCAATAGGGCTGGTGAGCATTGAAGTACCATCTGGCTATGCCGCATCCAGAGAGCTAAGGCAGGCTAATCTCTGCTGGAACAGCCTGCTGGAGAGCTCTTAACGCAGATGTGAAAGAGACCTTAGTCAACCCATGACAGACCGTTATGATTTGTAAAGAAGTCAGCTGTGTTCATTATTTTCGGCCAATAGACGAAAGATCTTTTGTTCAAAGAAAGATTGCTTGTAGACAAAAGATCTTTCCGTGAAAGATTGTTCCCAAAAAGATCTTTCGCCCAGTCTCATTGAACGTATGTGGGCAGTCTGAACAACTGTAACGTCCAATATAAATTAAAATGGGTATAGCCATAGATGTTTGTTCAACTGCTGTTCAACCATCAACCAACTTCTGTCTGTGTATGGTCAGCTTTCCTTTTTTTTTGTTGGTTGAACTTTAATGTTACAGTAACAAAGAAGCAAATACTCCCTTACCACATGGCACACCAGTGATCCACACCCAAAATGATATCTCATTTACTGGGATTCTAGTCTAGATTTTGACTCTTCAAAACCTTAATATACTCATTGACAAAAAATAACACACCAAGAATGAGTTTTTGGAATTGAATGAAAGTTTCTATTTGTGAATTTAATGATATATGTAAGTGATTACAATATTAGAGTGAAATGATAAGTTTATCGCAAACTACAAATGAAAGAAGGCTCTAGTACCCTGTTGGCCTCCTCTAGCCTGAATACAATATGACATACAGTTTGGCATGGAGGCATGCAGGTGCCCTATGGTTACCTGTAGCATATTGGGCCATAGATATTATAGCTGGGTCTGTAAATTTTGTACACTTGTAGGCTTTCTAAGCTGGTCTCCCAGTTAGTTTTATACATGCTCTATTGGCGATACATCTAGTGATTAAGAAGGCCAAAGAAGTGTTGCAATCTGGACCGGAGACGTTCCTAGGAAACCCTTGCTGTGTGTGGACGAGAATTGTTCTGCTGAAAATACCAGTTGAAATCCCTGCCAAGAGAGGCGGCACATGTGGCCGCAGGATGTCCTGCATTTATCACTAAGCTTTTAGTGTACCTCGTGTCACTACTAGGGCAGTTTGACTATCATATGCGGTCCACCCAGATCATAATTCCAGTATTTAGGGCAGTGTATTGCTCCACAGCAAAGTCAAGATTGAAGCGCTCACTAAGAGGCCTCCATAATCGAACCCAACCATCATGAGATTCCAAACAGGATCTGGATTCGTCCCTAAGACAATACAGTTCTAGTCCGTAGCAGTCCAGTTTTCTTGTTCACAACACCAATGAAAACGAAGGTGACTGTGGCAATAGCAGGACACGTAATGGGTGCTGTGACACCACATTTGCTTTTGCTAAGGGCCTGGTAATGGTCTTGGCAGAAATGGGTGTGTAATGGAGGTGCCACCTGTGTCTGGATGATGGACAACGAAACTGTGGGAGCTCTTCGTGCTTGTCAGTGGATCAAACAGTCCTCTCTACTGGTGGTCTGTCTGGGCCATCTGGAGTCTGTTCACTGTGTTTGCATGCCCTTATGTAACCACTGCTCCCAACATCTAACAGCTATGTCAGAATGGCCTAGATGGCAGGCAATTGATCAAAACAACCATCCTGCTTCTCTCAGTCCAATGCTGTGCCCCTTGGTCTGTCAACTGGGCAAAATGTCTTTGCATCATAGAGGCATATCTAGCCGTCAACGGTCTGCAAGAGGTACACTACCCAAAAGTAGCATCTGTGAGCCTTTTTAAAGGGCAGCGGGGAAAGCACTTTTATTCCTTTTTGTGGCAAGACCCAGTGTCTAACCAGACCACACCTGTGATCATTTACTTATCTGCCTAAGATATAACTGCATGCCAAGTTTTGCAGCAATCAGACTGCAGATTTCTATTTTGTCGAGTATATTTTGGTTTCTTTTTTATAAATGGCAAAATTCATTATTCCGACATTTGTCCAGGTCGTGCAGAAGCAAAGGGGCCCCAGATCATCATACTACCAGCCAACAGTCAAGTGTTTGACTGTTGGTCTAATGTTCTTATGGTGGAAAGTGGTGTTAGCTTTATGTCAAAAGTAACAGGACCCATTTCTTCCAAAAAGTTGTAACTTTCACTCATCGGCTCATAGAAAGTGGAGATCTTTGGTCTGCACTGGCTTGTGCCTATAGATGGCTCTCTGGGTTAAATTTTGGTAGGCCAGTATCACCACACGTAAATAACGGCCCTCACTTTGGTTTGCTGTGGCAATGGCTTTGTCACCCTTTTCTGCCTAGTAAATTTCAATGACTTTGCTTCACGTCTGTATTTGAATCTGTTTAGAATGTGGCATTTTAATGTGCTGCTTTTTGAGACCTTCTTTCTTAACATTGCTAGACAGGTTCTATTAAACTGATGTTTAGATTCAACAGGCCTGGCAGTAATCATGTCAGGGCACGGCTAGAAAAATGTAACCCCAATGTAAATGGAATCTGGACAACCGGTTCATTTAGTAGCTTTTTCACATAGGATTGCAAGTGCACCAAATTGATAAAACCCATGTGCCTTTTTCATACATTTGGCACAAAAAGAGAAGCCAAAGACAGATTTTAAATGACTATTATTTCATTATTATTTATTTATTTATTAATAAAGCGCCATTTATTCCATGGTGCTGTACATATGTAAAGGGGTATACATACCTAATCCAAAACAATTGCAATAAGCATGAACGAGATGAGTTACAAACTGGTACAGGAGAGAGGGCCCTCCCTACGAGATCATCCAAACAAAAGTAAACATTTGCGGCACTCGCCAAAGATGAATCACTTCTTTACTGTGGAAGTTCAATGCGATCATCAACATACAGGGGCGGAAACGCACCCATACAGGCAAAAGGTTGTGGCGACGGCCGTTTCGCGCCTCAGCGCTTCATCTAGATCATCTAGGCCTAGATGAAGCGCTGAGGTGCGAAACGGCCGTCGCCACAACCTTTTGCCTGTATGGGTGCGTTTCCGCCCGTGTGTTGATGATCGCATTGAACTTCCACAATAAAGAAGTGATTCATCTTTGGTGAGTGCTGCAAATGTTTACTTTCGTTTGGATGTGCTAATGGAGCTGGTTATTGCTGAGCACCACTGAAGAACCTGCTGGGACGATTTGTAATAGTGAAATACAGTTGAGTAGTGCCAATCCGCTCTTCTACTATATACTTTTATTCCCTCCCTACGAGAGCTGACAATCTCTCAATAAGGAATGGTAGAAGGACACAGTAGGTGAAGGTAAAGCGGTATGGCAGCAGCAGGGTCCCTGGTTGTTGGCTTGTCTGTAGAGGTGGATTTTCAGGTTTCTTTTGAAGGTTTCCACTGTAGGTGAGAGTCTGATATGCTGGGTTAAAAAGTTCCAGAGAATAGTAGATGCACGGGAGAAATCTTGGCGATTGTGGGAAATGTTTTTTTACACTAGAAATTAATTTAATAAGTTATTACCCGAAGTCTTGCAAGACATCGTGAAGTAATAACTTCGGCTCATCTGAGCCAATACATTTTAATACTGTACTGAGCGCTCGCTCTGTACAGTATTCAAACAAAGTATTATGCGAATCGATTTCGGATGTTTCATCCAAATTTGATTCGCTCATCCCTAGTTAGTACCTACCCACATCATGTCCCACTCTATAGTATTAAAGGCCTTGACCATATCCAATGAATGAACTCTTCCGGTTATCCACTGGTAGCTGTAAATTGTGATATAACCATTTTTTTATTAACTGGTGTTGATTTAGCTGCCAAAAAAATTGGATTCATCTTGGTGTATAAGGGCCCATTCAGACGGCCGTATTATTGCGGGCCTGCAATAATGCGGACCCGCAATACTACGGCTGCCGCCCGGAACACACGGCCGGGTGCCCCATTCAAAATGCCTATACTTGTCCGCTCATGCAGACAAGTATAGGACGTTTCATCATTTTATGCGGAGCCGCGGCACAGAGCTGGCTCCGTGCCGCGGCTGTGCGCTCCCATAGAGATGAATGGGGCCGCATCTATTCTGCAATATTGCGGAATAGGTACGGCCCCATTCATACGGTCGTGTGAATGGGGTCTAAGAGTTATAGCTTTAGAGCAGTTGTCCTCACCTCCAGTCATCAGGGCCCACCTATCACTTGCCTATTGAGCAGGTGATAAAATTAGTGCCAATGCATCAGGACTTACCACAGGTATTCATTCTGTAGGACATTATCAAATCATGACCGGTAGGAGGGCCCTGAGGACTGGAGTTGGGGAAAACTGCTTTAGAGAGACATCTAGCCAATATCTTCACCACTATCATAATATCCACTGGGAGCAGGGAGATCGGTCGACAGGAACATATTGTGTTTTCCAGAGCTTTTAGAAATCTATAAGGAGTCCAAGCTACAGTATAGGGCCAAACTCCTTATAAATTTCTCCAAACCATTGAAGCCAGGGCCTTATTGTTTGCAAGAGATGTTGTGACTTCTTCTGGTTCCTCCAATTTTTAATGGGGAATCTAGAAACTCTATCTTCCATTAACAGTGCTAGGAGCGAAATACAATCTAAGGGCTCATGCACACGGCCGTGGCCGTATTGTGGCCCGCATACGCCGGGTCCCTAATACACGGGCACCGGCCGTGTGCAGCCCGCATGCGCGGACACATTCACTTGAATGGGTCCGCAATTCCAGAGATGTCGGACGGAGGCACGGATTGGAACACACTTCGTAGTGCTTCCGTGGTGTTTCTGGCCTGCAGATCGCAGACCCCATTCAAGTGAATGGGTCCGCGATCCGAATGCAGCAGCCGCACTGTCAGTGCCTGTGCATTGTGGACCGCACATTGCGGAAATTATACTGTAATTTCCTCAGAGGAAATGTGCTTTATATAGATTATTATACGTGATCTAATGTGACCATTTGTGGATTTTAAAGAGGTAATGAATGATCTATTTTTGTAGATTGAGATTTTGCAATTGTCACAAGCATATGACCAGCTCTTTCTCCTTCCTCATAATAAAACTGTCTGGTAAAGATCCTCCTGTTCTTAGCCAACTGAAGAACATGTGCTTGCCATGCCTCGCTCTAATTTGCACTATGTAGATCATCTGGCGGCTGGGCAAAGGCTCCATTTCAGCTGCACTAATGAGTTCAATTAAATTGCCTCTAAGAAATGCCTTCACAGCATCCCACACCACCTCATAGCTTGGCGATCCTCCATTCATGTGAAAGTATTCTTTAGTGTGGTTAGCTACAGTAGTATCATTTAATAACGGAAGCCAAAAAGAATTTAGTCTCCACGCCCTCAACAATACTGGGGAATGGCATTCTCGTTAAACATCCAAGGCACAGACGTTTGGTAATAGGAGTTCATTTACATGGAACATGTCACTGCAGGACATAAATTATACAGGAGAAGGAGCATTCATTTTGATTCTTGACCCTCCATATATCTATTAAAGGAGAGCTCATCAAGCAATCAACCAAAATTGATTGGAGTTCTGTTTGCACGTGCCCAGTCTGCTCCCAACCTATCCCAATATGAATGAGCTACATTATTAAAGTCACCCATAGTCATCAATGGAACATTTTTGTCACGCGAGGTCGGCGTCGCGCTCCCTCTGCACGACATCGCCGGATCCGCCCCCCTAGAGACGAGCAATAGGAATTGAAGTGCTGTCTTGTCAGCCACCATGAGTTAATCTCTTTGGGTTTAGCCATGTTGCTGATCACACCCAGCTACTTTCATATTGTTTGAAGTTTGCCTCACATGCCACATCCATCCTGGGTCTATTTGCAACTGCTCACTCAGATGCCTGTGAAGTCCCATAGTCATCAATGACATTTTGTTTAAGTTCTATAATATAAGAAACTACACTGATCAGAAGGGATATATACAGCAATTACAGTAACACTCCAACACAAATAATATGCATGTGAACATAATGTATCTGCCTTATCATCTGTTCCTAAGTGATACACATGAATGCAATGGAGCTATCAAACCCTGGACATTCCCAATATAATAGGTAGTTTGCAGTCTTTTCAAATATTAGATGACTATCTTAAATATGGGTGAGTTTTCATGCTCATAAATATGTAATTTGATGTTTCAGCACAGGGGGAACTCTCTTTGCTAATAAAGAGTTTTAAAGTTTGAAGAGGTGGAGGATGAGTCAAATACAAATGAATCATGTCTTCTCATTCTTTACCCCTAGACTAAATTTTAATATTTGGAGCGTTGCAGACAAAATGGCTAGATCTCCTGTTTAGGGATCATATAAAACTTCTACCATGACACATGTAAATAAATTGAATTAACACTAGAGATGAGCGAATCATTCAAATTTTATTCGCCGAACTTTTTCCTAAGATTCGTGTATTCGACGAATAGATTTGTTGTATTTGCTTACAAAATATACGTTATTATGTGGCTATTAGCGAACATTCACGCACTAATAACGAACGTTCATTTAAAAATGTACACAACTTCTTAGAAGAGGTACGCATGAGCGTACAAATGGCGTCCGAATCCTCAGCGTGCTATTGTTTAGCGATTATGTAATACGCAGGCACGCACAACGAGAGGCCGCGGCGTGCACTCCTCAGAGGCAGAGCGAATGTTTGAAAATGGCATCCAGGCGATCCTCATCATTTAGCTCTGGAGAGCTGAAATACCTGATCCGGCTGATGGACAGAGAGGATTATGATGGCAAACACCGCCATCCAAACCAGCGTAAGACGGAGGTGATCCAGCAGGTGATCCGAGGCTTGTGCCATCTTTTCAACACCGTGTGGACCTAATATCCATTTGGTTTAAGTTCTATAAATATAAGAAAACTACACTGAAATACAGGAGAGGGATATATACAGCAATTACAGTACACTCCAACACAAATAATTGCAATGTGAACATATGTATCTGCCCTTATCATCTGTTCCTAAGTGATACACATGAATGCAATGGAGCTATCAACCCTGGACATTCCCAATATAAATAGGTAGTTTTGCAGTCTTTCGAATATTTAGATTACTATCTTACAATATGGGTGAGTTTCATGCTCATTAAATATGTAATTTGATGTTTCAGCACAGGGGAACTAATTGCACATAAACCAGTTGATATAGTGGGATTATTTTAAACATAATTCAATCTTGGATATACCATTTGGTATAAAAGCTAGATGGCTACAGAAGGGACGTCATGTATCTAGACAAGGAATTTCTCTGCCGTTTTTTCCGCATGGAGTATCCTAAAATGCGTCCGGATACATACTATGAGGACCGTATACGTTACTCTTTGCTAAACCACACATCAAATTCCAATTGGCTCATTTGTATTTTATTTCGTAATACAGTTCAGCAAGGGAGGTTGGCACTATACCATATTTACTGGTACCATTGAGGCTCATCCAAAAACGTGCTCTTGCAGCCCCGGTGCTCTGCATCAACAGCAATCCAAGATCCCAACAAGAAAAATAAATGATGCGGCACTCACCCGGCTTTCTGCTTGATCCTTTATTACAAAAATGTAAAATACTAACCACTACTTGCGGGCACCCTGCTCAGTGAATACACCATGTTCCAAATTATTATGCAAATTATATTTATCTCTGATTTTCCTAAATGGTCGGTGCAAATGACAGTCAGTATAATAAAAGTCATCACCCGTTAGAGTATACATCAAATTTTATTGAACAAACCTCCCAATGATAACAGTATATTCTTCAAAAATAAAAAAAAAATCAAAATGCACTGTTCCAAATTATTATGCATAGTAGCGTTTTCTAAACATTTTATATGTTTTTAAGAACTGAAAATGCTCATTTGTGGAATTTGCAGCATTAGGAGGTCACATTCACTGAAATAAAAAGCTATTTAAATCCAAAATATCCTAACAGGCCAAGTTACATGTTAACATAGGAACCCTTCTTTGATATCACCTTCACAATTCTTGCATCCATTGAACTTGTGAGTTTTTGGAGAGTTTCTGCTTGAATTTCTTTGCATGATGTCAGAATAGCCTCCCAGAGCTGCTGTTTTGATGTGAATTGCCTCCCACCCTCATAGATCTTTTGCTTGATGATACTCCAAAGGTTCTCTATAGGGTTGAGGTCAGGGGAAGATGGTGGCCACACCATGAGTTTATCTCATTTTATGCCATAGCAGCCAATGACACAGAGGTATTCTTTGCAGCATGAGATGGTGCATTGTCATGCATGAAGATGATTTTTGCTC
>ONZH01006350.1:0-49855 GCA_900303285.1 Rhinella marina | reverse complement strand
GGGTTCTTTGTGGGTGATTCCTGCCTAACCAAATCTAAATTGAGGCCCTAACACTCTCCCTGACAGACAGCAGCTCTATCCCTAATCTCATGCAGGCGGCGTCTGACGCGAGCAGCTCGGGACCAGATTCTTATATTCCCAGGTCTTCTGATTTGGCCAGCCAATCCCTGCTATCGACTTGTAGGGGCCCCACGTGATGCTAGGAGGTACCAAAGACTCTCCTGCATGTTGATTGGCTGAGAAAAGGCGCCTACCATGCCGGAAGAGGAAGATGCCATTTCCTCGAGGATCACAATATGCTCGCCCGAGTAGCGAGCATATGCGAATACCCTAATGCTCGAACGAGCACCAAGCTCGGACGAGTATGTTCGCTCATCTCTACACAGTATGTTTTGGAATAAGAAAACCTTCAAAATTTCCTGGACAACTCCTAAAGACCTGAGAGAAAAACAGAGAAGGCCGCAGCGCTCCTGGAATACACTGCAAAATCTATAGATGAAAAACTTAAATTACGTACCGGTAATTTCTTTTCCTTGAGCCTATGACAGCACCCCTGGAGAGAGACGCCTCCCACTCCTCAGGACAGGAAACGGCCAAAGTCTTTTGCATAAAAGGTAGCTCCACCACATAACCTCCAGTCTTTTGCAAGTATTCTAAGGAGCTAAAAATATGTTAACAAGTCCAACACAAATCTTACTTTTCACATAATGACTCTTATGAGCAAAGATGGAAGAAGTTTCCTCACTATCTTCCTAAGTATAGAATTCGTATCTATCTATAAAAAAGAATCGGTAAAGTTATAGAATAGTTATAGTCTAATCAGCCAGGGTGGGATGCTGCGGGTGCTGTCATAGGCTCAAGGAAAATAAATTACCGGTACGTAATTTAAGTTTTCCCCCCTCGCCATATGACAGCACCCCTGGAGAATAGACTAGGATAGAAGCATCAGGGGGGGACAACGGCCTGCAAGACCTTCCTGCCAAAGGAAAGGTCCTCCTCAGATACTAGCTGTAGCCTATAATGCCTAAAAAACGTATGAGGATTACTCCAGGTGGCTGCTCTACAGATTTGGTCTATAGACGCAGAAGCTCGTTCTGCCCAGGAAGTTGAAATAGCTCTTGTTGAGTGTGCTCCAAAGGGACCCGGAGTATCTCTTCCTGACGAGGAATAGGCTAGGATGATAGATTGTGTAATCCAACCTGCAACAGTCTTAGAGGAAGCTGCTCCGCCCCTATTCTTCCCCTGAAATAGAAGGAATAACTGCTGGCTGTTCCTAAACCCCTCTGTAACCTCTAAGTACCTAAGAAGACATCTTCTGACATCTAAGCAATGAAATTTTAACTCCTTCTCATTTTTTGCATATTCACAAAATGATGGGAGTACCACCTCCTGGGACCGGTGGAAGTCAGAAACCACCTTTGGTAGGAACACAGGATCAGGGGACAAAACTACTCTGTCTTCTCTGATAGACATATAGGGACTATTGATGGAAAAAGCTGTAATTTCCCCAACCCTTCTTGCCGAGGTAATGGCAATTAAGAAAGCCAGCTTCCAGGAAAGGATTTTAATATGTAAATGTGGCAAAGGCTCAAAAGGAGGGGAAGTTAGAGCCGTCAGGACCAGATTTAGATCCCACGGAGGTGATTTTTTGGGTAACGAGGGATATAGTCTACATGTCGCCCTGACAAATCTACTAACCCAGGGATGGTCCGCAAGCTTGACATCATACAAAGCACTCAGGGCAGAAATCTGAACTTTGATAGTGCTAGGTCTAAGACCCTTTTCAAACCTGCCTGCAAGAAATCTAAAACCAGAGAGATATTTGGAGGAGCAAAGGTATCCACTGGAGAACCTACAAACCTGCAGAAAGCTCTCCAGGTTCTGTGGTAGATCTGACACGTTACTGGCTTACGACTGGCCAGCAGCGTCTCTACCATGTCAGCAGATAGACCCTTTTGAGTTAGGAGCTGCCTCTCAATCTCCATGCCGTGAGATGAAGACCCTGTACCGCCGGATGAACTACTGGGCCCTGGGACAGGAGATTCTGGACCGGAAGAACCCAGGGATCCTGTACTGATAGGATCTGGAGCCAAGAAAACCAAACCCTTCTGGGCCAAAAGGGAGCCACCAGCACAACTTCCGCTCTGTCTTCCCTTATCTTCCTTAGAACTCTGGGTAATAATCTTATTGGGGGAAAGGCATACACTAGTCCCCCCCCTCCCCAGAACTGGGAAAATGCATCCACCCCCGATGGGAAATCCAGGGGACTTAGAGAAAAAAATCTGTCCACTTTCTTGTTGTGTTTGTTGGCAAAAAGGTCTATCAAAGGAACCCCCCAAAGCCTCGTTATTCTGGTGAATATCTCCTGATTTAATACCCACTCCCCCTGGGACAGGTGGTGATGGCTGAGGAAGTCTGCTTCCACGTTCTCTATCCCCCTTAGATATAGGGCTGACAGAGAACGTAGATTCAGCTCCGCAAGGTGTAGGAGAAAATGTGACATCCTCATCAGGGAACCTGATCTCGTACCCCCTGGTGATTTATATATGCTACTACAGTGGCATTGTCTGTCCTTATCATAACATCTTTCCCCATTATCTGAGGAAGTGCCTGGGAAAGAGCATAAAAAACTGCCGTCAGCTCTCTCATATTTTGGGACCTCTGACTCTCCTCTGGAGACCAACGGCCCTGTAGCAGTAGACCTTCCGCATGGGCCCCCCAACCTATAGGACTGGCATCCGTTGTCAAAGTAAATACATCCAGGGGAGCCCAGGGAACTCCCCTCCTTAAGTTGTGATGATCCATCCACCAACCTAGGGATCTTATTGTCGGTGGAGAGAGAGAGAGGGGGATGTCCAAGGATGAATTTTTTCTGTCCCATTCTGCCAGGATCTGCTGCTGAAGAACTCTCGAATGGTACTGGGCCCACTTTACTGCGGGAATACATGAGGTCAAAAGGCCCAGGAGAGACATAGCTTCTCTTAGGGTAGTAACGCTTTTCAGCAGCAGATCTTGGACCCTGTTTTGAATCAGAGTTATCTTGGAACCAGGAAGATGACAAATCTGCTTTCTTGAGTCTATCTGGACTCCTAAAAAAGTACAGGTCTGACTGGGGATCAGGGAGGACTTCTCTAGGTTTACCTCCAGGCCAAGTTTGTGCAGAATCTCCCGAACCCTGGCCAGATGGTATAGGAGCTCTTCCCTGGAGTTGGCTACAAGGAGGAAGTCGTCCAGGTATGGTACAATCACCACCTTCTTCTCTCTGACATGGGCCATAACCTCTGCAATTATTTTTGTAAAGGCCCTGGGCGCCTGGGATAGGCCAAAGGGGAGTACTCGATACTGATAGTGTTGTATCTGTCCCTGAATAACCACCGCCACTCTCAAGAATCGCTGATGGTCCGGAAAGACTGGTACATGGTAATACGCATCTTTCAGGTCTAGCGTAACCATGTAACAGTCCCTCTGAAGGTTCAGGATGGCAGATTTTATAGATTCCATCCTGAATCTTTCGTACATCAAGGATTTGTTGAGGAGTTTCAGGTTTATAATAGTACGAAAGGTTGAATTTGGTTTCTTCACTAGAAAGAGGGTTGAGTAAAATCCCATCCCTCTTTCCTGTACGGGAACCTGAATCAGAACACACTTTTGAACCAGGGAATGGACTTCTGACTCTAATGCTTTCTGCCTGTGGGGTGTCCGATCTTAAGTCCGTCACTATAAACCTTTGAACAGGAAGACACCTGAATTTTATTTTCAAACCGTGCTTTATTGTGTCTAACACCCAACCGCTTGCGGATAACTTCTCCCAAGCGTCCGTATGTAGTGACAGACGACCTCCCACAGGGTAAATGGCGTCATTGTGCAGCCTTCTTGGAGGAATCAGGAGGGTTGAAGAGAATACCTCTTCCTTTATTTTGTCCCCTCCACCTGCCCCTTTTCGACTCAGGCTGGGAATCCCTCCTACCCCTGCCACAAAAGGGCCTCCTAATCCCTGGAGTAAGGGAGGGAAACCCCTTTTTCCTATTAGATGTATTTTCTAAAACCGAGTCCAGGGCCGGACCGAACAGGAATTCACCTTCGCAAGGCAATGCACAGCACTTTGCTCTTGAGGCCAGGTCTCCTTTCCACTCTTTGATCCAAAGGGATCTACGTGCCGAGTTGGAGAGGGCCGCAGTACGGGCAGAAAGGCGTAAGGCATCAGCCGATGCATCAAACAGAAAGTCTGTTGCTCCAAACAAGGTGGGCAAAGACGCGACTATGTCATCCCTAGGAGTACCTGCCTTCAAGTGAGCCTCCAGTTGCTGAAGCCAGGACTTCAGGGATCTAGCAACTGAGGTCGCTGCAATATTAGGTTTCATGGAAGCCGTGGATGCCTCCCAAGCCTTCTTAAGGAACCCATCAGTTTTTTTATCAAGGGGGTCCTTAAGAACACCTAGGTCCTCAAATGATAGAGCCCCCTTTCTGGTAATCTTGGCAATGGCCGGATCCAGTTTTGGAACCCTATCCCAATGTAAGGAATCTGACTCGTCAAAGGGGTATTTTCGCTTCAAATGTCTGGGCACGAAAAATCTACGGTCAGGGTTATTCCATTCCTTCTGCACCAACCCCTTTATGCTGCTATGTAATGGAAACCCCTTCCTCTTTTTAACAATTAAAGTCTCGTACATCTTGTCCTGGACAGATTCAGTTACTGGGGTATCCTCCATATTCATAGTTGACCTCACCGCAGAAACCAGTGAATCAATATTCTACGTGCTAAACAATTGGTTTGAAGATAAATCCTCTGGCCCCGAATTATCTTCCACCTCCCCCTCTTCCTGGGAACCTCTATCCTCATCCCCTGTATCCTGAGATAGAGAGGGACCTGGACGGGGTATCAACACCGGAGCCTCAGTAGAAGTTCCAAGGTTTTCCAACGCTGAATGCTCTCTTAAGGCTTTGAATTCCTCTCTCAACATACTACGCATATCCGCCACCAGGACCGGAGAAGCGTCTTTAATGACTTTCCCAATACATTGGACGCAAACATTCTTCTCAGACCCGTATAATTTTCTCTTGCACAAAGCACAAAGCCCGGGCCTGTCTTTCTTGTGGACCTCATCCTAAAACAATACATATATATATATAATTTTAATAACTTATTTTTTGAATGGGGAACTTCCCCTCTTACCCCACCAGGAATACCGGTGCAGGAGTATCAACATTCTCCACCGCCTCAGCACGCTTTTCCATCTTGCTGGAGATGCAGACACCACAGACAAGGAGTGGTGTCTTCAATCCTCTGAAGCCAGCAATCTCCCCCTCCCGGCGCGCTTTTTTGACCACCAGCGTGACCCTCCTCCCTTAATTGGTGGTCCAATGGGAACCCTGCAGCAAGGTGCAGGGTTATCCCTTCCTCCCTCCATGAGCCCCCCCCCACACCGCCAGCCTCCCGGTCCCTGCACGTTTAGGCAGCGGCGCCACCCGGAAGTGACCCGCCTGACGTTCTGACCCGGCGCAGCAAACACCTCCATGCGCCGCAAGGTCCCACGCCCGCACATGCGCAGACCGTGCTTGGACCCGGAGGAAGCTTTCCGTCTGCTACTGCAGACCGGCAGACCCGACGGGGAGCCCACAGGAGGAGGAAAAAGAGAGGAGGTCCGCACGTCCGGAGACAGGTGGGGGACTAGGGAGATTGTCTCAGAAGTTGCTCCCCCGTGGGAGACTTACACTTCCATAGGGTAACCCCCGCATGGGAAAGACTTAGGGGCGCCCCCGGCTCACCTTCTATGCAATCCTGAAAATAGGGTGTCTTAGCACCCCTGGCCCTCCTGCTCCGCAGGACAGGAAACAGAACTGGAGGTTATGTGGTGGAGCTACCTTTTATGCAAAAGACTTTGGCCGTTTCCTGTCCTGAGGAGTGGGAGGCGTCTCTCTCCAGGGGTGCTGTCATATGGCAAGGGGGGAAATATAAATAGAATTTAGTGCAGTACCCGGTTTGAATATATAGTATGAGTATGGGTATTCCATGGGTAACCCCTGAATGAACAGAAAGGAGCTAAATATTACATGAGAATTTGCAAAATGTACATAGTAAAGTAGCAAAGTACCATAGAAGTTTATAGCCAGTGACAGGGCTGAAATAAAAGCCAAACAGTAAACCCTTTTGAGTACCAATAGTTAACAAGCGACATGCATAGTTATGCTTTGCCAGTTGTGCAGCTTTTTCTGCACAAAGGGTATACATAGGAGACCACTGAAAGAATCTGTGTTAGGACACTGTCAAAAGTTAAAGGGAATCTCTCAGCTCCAAAACACCCCTCATACTAGAGTAAGCTGGGTAAGATGCCGAGTCCAGCTATGTGATTTTTATTTTCATATTCTCTTGTATTCCTGCACTGTCTACAACAAAACAGCAGTAAAATGCATTGAGAGGACTCCTCCTCCTGTATTATAAGAGTGAGCTCAGGAGTCCTCTCAATGCATTTTACTGCTGTTTTGTTGGAGCACAGCATCAGAATGCAAATGAGTATTACATAACTGGACTCGGCATCACTTACACTATACCCCACTTACTTTAGTTTATCCCCTCAATGCCAGTTTTCCGCCAAGCTGCGTCTGAGCTGCCAGATTCTATGGGGTTGAGATCTGGAGACTGGCTAGGCCACTCCAGGACCTTGAAATGTTTCTTATGAAGCCACTCCTTCGTTGCCCTGGCGGTGTGCTTGGGATCATTGCCATGCTGTAAGACCCAGCCACGTTTCATCTTCAATGCCCTTGCTGATGGAAGGAGGTTTACACTCAAAATCTCACAATACATGGCCCCATTCATTCTTCTATGTACACGGATCAGTCGTCCTGGTCCCTTTGCAGAGAAACAGCCCCAAAGCATGATGTTGCCACCCCCATGCTTCACAGTAGGTATGGTGTTCTTTGGATGCAACTCAGCATTCACTCTCCTCCAAACACGACGAGTTGTGTTTCTACCAAACAGTTCTACTTTGGTTTCATCTGACCATATGACATTATCCCAATACTCTTCTGGAACATCCAAATGCTGTCTTGCAAACTTCAGACGGGCCCGGATATGTACTGGCTTAAGCAGGGAGACACGTCTGGCACTGCAGGATCTGAGTTCTTGATGGCGTAGTGTGTTACTGACGGTAGCCTTTGTTACGTTGGTCCCATCTTTCGGCAGGTCATTCACTAGGTCCCCCCGTGTGGTTCTGGGATTTCTGCTCACAGTTCTTGTGATCATTTTGACCCCAAGGGGTGAGATCTTGCGTGGAGCCCCTGATCTTGTATGTCTTCCATTTTCTAATTATTGCTCCCACAGTTGATTTGAGCTTGACTATTGCAGATTCAGTCTTCCCAGCCTGGTGCAGGCCTACAATTTTGTTTCTGGTATCCTTCAACAGCTCTTTGGTCTTCACCATAGTGGAGTTTGGAGTGTGACTGTTTGAGGTTGTGGACAGGTGTCTTTTATACTGAGAACAAGTTCAAACAGGTGCCATTACTACAGATAATGAGTGGAGGACAGAGGAGCCTGTTAAAGAAGAAGTTACAGGTCTGTGAGAGCCAGAAATCTTGCTTGTTTGTAGGTGACCAAATAGTTATTTTCCACCATAATTTGCAAATAAATTCTTTAAAAATCAGACAATGTGATTTTCTGGATTTTTTTTTCTCATTTTATCTCTCATAGTTGAAGTTTACCTATGATGTCAATTACAGGACTCTGTAATCTTTTTAAGTGGGAGAACTTGCACAATTGGTGGCTGACTAAATACTTTTTTTCCCCACTGTAATCCGTTAACCAATGAAAAGTTGTATATGCTTAATGTAGCAGTAAAAAATACATAAAATGAATAAACAAAAAATAACCATACAGATGTTTCGGAATTGACATATCAAATCATAGTCAGATAGTCAGTGGGTGTAAAACCACTGTGTCCATCAACCCGTTTGACTTTGGCTAAACCTCGGGCATTATCTTGGCGGCTTCCTGGTTCACCTTTTAACCTCTATAAAAGGATTTGGACTTCTCTGCAGGGAACTACCAGACTGCTACCTCCTGGAGTAGTCTCAGTGTGGTTGACAGCTGACCTACGGGGTCAGAGACAATGATGCAAGACACTGAATGAACAGGCAAAGCACATAGTCAGTAATAGGTAGAGGTCAGGGCAGGCAGAGTTTGGGCAAATCCGTAAAACAGGTCTGAGGTCAACACCCATCGCAGCCAGGATCCCTGATTAGCGGGGATCCCATAGAGATGACTGGGATCGCTGCGGCAGGCGCAAGATATCCAACCGTGTTGGATTTCTTGCGACTGCCGCAGTGATCCCATTCATCTTTATGGGATCGCCGCTACACAGTGATCCTGGCTGCGATGGGTGTCAAGCCGTGTAGGGTTACACGGCCTAGCCGTGTAACCCTAGCCTAAAAAGTCAGAGGTCGGTAAACAGGCAGACAATAGGTTACAGCACACCTAATTGCTCAAGAAGATAAAAGGCGGTTAGCAATTATAGTAGAAACCTATTAACAATTAGAAGCAGATGGGTAACTGCACACAAAGCAAGGTGATAGCAAAAATTGGAGGAGAAGTAGTTTAATCAATAATGTTCCTAATCGAAGTAGCAGAGCAGGGGTCACCTATGTAACAATGTGTCAGTGTCAGAATACACTAACACTAAAAACAGCCAGCATTTTTTTTACAGTTTTAGCATCTTTAGAATCTGTCACTGACTTTAATATGAGAGAATCAGTCTGAAAGTTCTGAAGAGATTGCAATATCGCACAATGTCAAGAAAATGACATTAGAGTGAAAGTCACCTGAGGTAAGCACACTCTTATGTGATCTCTTGGGGCAAAGAAGGATATTACATCATTTAACTTAGCATCTGTTTCAACGCCCTAAAACGAAGAAGTTAGCAGTGCCCACATCATAAGGCACCAAAGAGATGCATCTGGCAGATGTGACAGAGCAAATGTTGACACAAATGTGAGAATGTGAGCTGACAGCTCTCTTTTTATAAACTCAGTAATAACAAACATCATGGCCCTCAATGGCATTCCAACCGGCATTAGCTTTAGTGCCGGTCGATGGAAATCAGAGCCAGGGTAAGAAATTGCACAGCAGCATGTTGATAATGATGGAATAAATAGGTGTAATATCAACAATAGTAGCAAATTTGTACTTTGTTATTGTTACAGTAAGAAATTAATGTTGTCATTCTACATTTTTATACTTCTCTGTAAGATTTTTCAATATTAACCCCTTTACGACCCTTGATGTACTAATAAGTCATAGCTGCAAGTGACTTGTGGACTAGTACATCATACTGATCGTTCAAGCACTGGAGCTGTGCACGCCTAGTGGGCCAGTCACAGCCAGGCCTCTGCTGTATGGTGGATTAACCCTTTATATGCCGTGATGAATGGTATATAGGGGGATCACAGAGGGAAGGGGTTCTCTCTGCTTCTCCATTGGCCCCCCACGCTGTGGTGCCAGGGGGCTGATGGCTACCAAGGCAAGCCTAGGCCTCAGAAGCCTGTGAGACCAGGCCCCACTGTTTGGTCTCGCAGGCACAATGTCAGTGTGTAAAATTGACAGTTTTAATGTAGTACAATACAGCACATTGAAATAGGGATTAGACCCTGAAATGTTGAAGGGAAAAAAAAAAAAGACATGGCCTATTATGTCAGGTGAACGCCATTACCTAGCCCAAAAAAAAGTGTAATATCAAACAATCAAAAGTCATACGTACCACAAAACACTACTATAAATCTGTCATCTTATCCTGTAGTTTCCAAAATGGGGTCACTTTTTGGGATTTTCTACTGTAGGATTGCATCAGGGGGTCTTCAAATGTGACATGGCAACTTAAAATTTTCCCAGCAAAATCTGTCCTCCAAAATCCATATGGCCTTGTGCATGAGCCCTTAAAAGCAGAGAAATTGAAATTTTGAAAATTGCTAATTTTTTTAAAAATTTTTCAGTAAATTTGGATTTTTTTTAATAAATAAAGGTGAAATATATTGGCTTAAATTTATCACAAAGCCATGAAGTACAATGTGTAATGAGAAAACAATCTCAGAATGTCTTGGATAAGTAAAAGCGTTCCAAATTTATTACCACAAAGTGACACATGTCAGATTTCCAAAAAATGGCCTGGTCCTTAAGGATTTAAAAGACCTGGCAGCAGTCGAGTCTTTGAAGATGGCACCGCCCCAGAGTGCAGCCTGTGGCATAGCTGCAGAGTTTCTGTTGTTTTAAAAAGCACACACCTGGGGCTAATGTCTGTGATTGTCACGTGCCGCAGGTCCACACTAGACCTCCGGGACGTCATGCAAACAGCATACAAACAGAGACAAACCAGGAACCCACAGAGTACTGTAATACAAGGTAAACAAGGAACACAAAAGTAAAGCAGGTAAGCAAGGGTGGAAACACTCCACAGGACCAAGTGTACCAAGGGCCAGAACAAAACCCAGAGGGCCGAGAGACAGTGAGCCATGTTCTTCACAGAGCCCCTGGTGGTGGGGATGAACTGGGCCGAGGGCTCACTGCTCGCACCTGTAGGAAGGTCCCGAAACACTAGGCCCCTATCTGCAGGAACCAACTGGTGCAAGCACCAGTGAAACAGACAAACCCCAGAACTAGACAAATGGGACAAAACAGAAGCAGATGCCTAGACCCCAAACTGAATGGAAGCTTGGCGGTCTCAGGCAAAGCTGCACACAGACACGTTGTCCCCCCTCTGGGGAACACAGGAATCCTCTCACGAAAGCAGGACATACACAAGAACAGAAGCAGTAGCACACTGCAGGCCCGACAAGGAACAGAAGACATCAGAAGCAGTTAAAGGGGTTGGCCACTTTGTTAGCACTTATTAAAACTGTAAAGAAAGCAGGCAGACAATAAACTTCCTCATATATCTTCTGCAGCAGATCTGCCTGGTTCCTTTGCTATTGGCAGCCACGCCCCCTCTGTGCTTCTCTCATAGCTCCCTGCCTCGTCCATGCCAGCACGTGCTCTAGTCCATGGAAGGAGTGTGCTGCTCCTGGGTCCTAAAGGCACCCTGCTTGTGTCAGAGAAGTTTCCTTCTGCTGTGACTTCAGTCCTGACTATACAGGGCTGAAGGGGCTTAGCAGAGAAACTTGTTAGAAGCTGAAATAAAGAAACTTTGCAAGAGGAAGAGAGAATGAGGAGAATCTGTGATGTAAGGCTACTTTCACACTAGCGTTAGCACGGATCCGGCACCTAAAGGGTGCCAACGGATCCGTGCTAACGCTATACATGTGTGGAGCCGGAGCAGCGCTCCGGCCCCACACATGACACACATTAAAACAAGACACAGACATACATACAAACAAACATACAGACATACATACAGACATACATACATACTCACATACTCCCGGGACGCCGGCAGAACGTCTTCACGCGCCTCCTGCGCGCAGTGATGACGATTCCCCACAGCGCCCTCTGCTGGGCGCAGTGGGGAAATGTCATCGCAGCGCGCAGGAGGCGCGTGAAGACGTTCTGCCGGCGTCCCGGGAGTATGTGAGTATGTATGTATGTCTGTATGTTTGTATGTATGTCTGTATGTTTGTTTGTATGTATGTCTGTGTGTATGTATGCCGGATCCGGAATGACCCCCCATTGGAAATCAATGGAGGACAGATCCGGATTACTGGTGTGTCCACACCAAACGGATCCGTCCCCATTGACTTGCATTGGGGGTAATTCCGGATCCGACTTGGTGCGGATGCCTGGACCGGAGAGCAAACCGCAGCATGCTGCGGTTTGTCCTCCGGTCTGAAGACGGAACGGAATGCTTTCAGGAGCATTCCGTTGTCTTCAGTTCAGTTTTGTCCCCATTGACAATGAATGGGGACAAAACTGAAGCGTTTTTTTCCGGTATTGAGCCCCTATAACGGAACTCAATACCGGAATTTAAAAACGCTAGTGTGAAAGTAGCCTAACTCACTGACTGCAGTGATGTAGCAGAGCCAGAAAGGTGCTGTGGACAACAAAGTGTGAGCAATCCTAGTGTCTGTCCTGTCTATGACCACTCTGCAATGTGATCTTATCACAGACATGTTTATTCCAGCCAGACCAACAGGTCAGGAGCTTTAACCCCTTCTGAGCTGTCAGTATGGCTGAGGTCAGTGATATCAGCAGCAGTCACTGATGTCATCTGTAAATATGTGCCCTCTCCTTCCTGCACACTGTATATAGTGATATATGATGCCCCCAATACAGTGATGTGATCACCACTTTATACTGTATATAGTGATGTGTGACCCCCTATATACAGTAATAGTTGACACCACCACCATACACTGTATATACTGATGTGTGACCCCCCACCACTGCATACAGAGATCTGTGAACCCCTGTACAGTGACCCCTTTATACTGTATATACAGATGTGTGACCCCCCTGTACATTATATATAGTGATGTGTGACCCCCTGTACTTTACATATAGTGACTTGTGACCCCCCTGTACATTATATATAGTGATGTGTGACCCCCTGTACTTTATATATAGTGACATGTGACCCCCTGTACGTTATATATAGTGATGTGTGACCCCCTGTACTTTACATATAGTGACTTGTGACCCCCCCTGTATGTTATATATAGCTATTTGACTACACTCATTTTCCTTTTTCCCCCAGATGAAGGGTAGTCATATATTCATAGATGATTGATGGGCTGTCAGCTGGGAGCAGGTCGTATGATGATAGACAGGAGGCTCCTCTGTATGTCAGCAGATCGATTTGTGCAGTCCGTGCACCTAAACAGAAATCTGACAGCTCAGAGCTGCCATAGATTTCTAGCTTCATTTGAGTCAGAAAACTGGTGAAAATGAACATAAATTTGTTGGGGTGACTGGCCACGCCCGGTCTCTCCATTGTCACGCCCTTAAAAAAAAAAAAAAAAAAAGCGCAGTTAAAAATTTGCACACATAGAGGGAGATTTATTAAAACTCCTGTAAAGGAAAACTGGCTTAGTTGCCCATAGCAACCAATCAGATTCCACCTCATTTCCCAAAGGTGCTTTGAAAAATGAAAGGTGGAATCTGATTGGTTGCTATGGGCAACCAAGCCAGTTTTCCTTTACACCAGTTTTGATAAATCTGTCCCATAGTTTGCAACTTTTTAACACCACTTTTTAGGAACAAGGGAAATGATAACCTTCCCCCCTCATTCTGTTTTTGGCTTACATCCAGTGTCACAACTAGAAATGACTGGGCCCCACAGCAAATTTATGAAAAAGGTAACACCCCCCTCCTTTACTGTTGGGACTGGGGCGTTCTTTATTATATATATTTATATTGCTATGTCTGTACAACAGTTATTCACTGATAATTGGGTTATTGATATTATCTAAGGGGCTTTTGTCTCTATGGGAACACAGGTGGGCAGGGAGGTCATGTGACTTCTCCTCTAGACATGCTTGCTGCAGTGCATGCTGGGATTGTTACTTTCACTTTGCAGCTGCTCCTCCCACACAGCCTGTCTGAGGGAGCTCCTCCAGGGAAGTGTGTCATGGTGAACAGGTTAGATAAATGACGTACAGCCAGTACATGTCACCTGAGAAATACTTCATAGTGTTGGCTATTGTCTGGGGGAATTTTGGATTTTTGACACTTAGGGTGGCCAACCCCTTTAAGCACTGCCAGGCTATCAGATGCATTAAGGCACTTCTAGGCTAGACATAGGACAGGTACAGAGAACAGGAATAAAAGCACAGGCAAGGATAAACAACAAAATACACAGAACAGGTAGAAAAGATCAGACAATGAAATACCAGGGGATACCATGAAGGTAGATGACAAACTGCCCGGCAAGGCAGCAGGTGGAAACACCCAGGAAGGCACAGAGACAGAACCTCCCTGGGTGAGCAGCACAGTGCAACACCCAGCAAAACATAAAATCAACTGCCCAAGCCCCAAAGCTCACAGCTAGAAATAGCTAACGAGGGCACCTGAAAGCCACGCCCAGGAGCAGACCAGGGGAATTAACCCCAACAGAGCCAGGAGACCAGAAACACAATACACAGGCAGGAGTGCAGGACGTTGCCCATGTCAACCAGAACACATGGACACAGAAACAGACAAGAGGGGAAAACATACACGGGCACGGTTCACACTAGACACCACAGCCAGCATGCAGTCGAGAGCAACCAGCATACACAAGTTACCACCTGCAGCCAGTACGCAAAAAAACATGCAGCCAGCCTACACGGCAAAAACTGTCACGGTAACCGCGATCAACCTTAATGCCCTGGTTAATTGTGACCACAGCATTAAAAGCAGCTTTCCTTGGGAGTGCAAAGCTCCCAGCGCCAGAAGGGCTCCACCACTCTGCAATCTGGGGAGCTATCTGTTCTCTGTGGTAGCCTTGGTCTCTCTGAAGTATGCAAGGCTACCACAGCGACAATTACTATGAAGCCCTGCCTGAGAGAGGCTCAACAGGGAAGTATAAAATGTCTCATAGGCTGCAATGATAATTCATTGCCATCTATGAAAGTGATCTAATGACCGCATGTTCAAGTCCCCTAACAGGACTAAATCTAAGTGTTAAAAAAAAAAGTTAAAAAAAAAAAAACTATTATAAAAATTCAAATCACCCCCTTTTCCCCATAATAAAAATAAACATCATTAGCATCCCAAAACACCTGAACTATTAAAATATAAACATATTTATACAAAATGGTAAATGGCGTAATGGAAAAAAAATCAAATAACCAATTCACAGTTTTTTGGTTGCTCCACCTCCCCTAAAAATTGAAAAAGTGATCAAAAAGTCATATGCACACTTTAAAATGGTATTACTGAAAACAACAGATCACCCTCCAAAAGAAAGAGCTGTCACACAACTCTGTAGATGTACTGTAACTAAAAAAATTTGGTTTAGCAGCCTCGCCAAGGTTCGAAAGAAATTTCATTTCTTATGCATTAATTTGTCATAAATCATTATAAATCAGGTATACGCAGGCCAATCTACCTAAAAGCAGGGTTTGCAAATGCGGTATAAAACAGATTTCAGACTGAACTGGAGTAAACAAACATGACATCTGTCCTCCATTGAAGTGTAGGTAAAATAAAAGGAAACCTTTGTTTCCATTTTAAAGAACAGACAGAAAATGCTGGCGTGAAAACACCCTAAGGCATACAGTGCCTTGCGAAAGTATTCACCCCCCTGGAACTTTTCAACCTTTTGCCACATTTCAGGCTTCAAACAAAAAGATATAACATTTAAAATTTTTGGTGAAGAATCAACAAGTGGGTCACAATTGTGAAGTGGAACAAAATTTATTGGATCATTTAAACTTTTTTGTAATAATAAAACTGAAAAGTGGGGCCTGCAAAATTATTCGGCCCCCTTGCATTAATACTTTGTTGCGCCACCTTTTGCTGCGATTACAGCTGCAAGTCGCTTGGGGTATGTCTCTATCAGTTTTGCACAGCTAGAGACTGAAATTCTTACCCATTCTTCCTTGCAAAACAGCTCGAGCTCTTTGAGGTTGGATGCAGAGCGTTTGTGAACAGCAGTTTTCAGCTCTTTCCACATATTCTCAATAGGATTCAGGTCTGGACTTTGACTTGGCCGTTCTAAGACCTGGATACGTTTATTTTTGCTTTATGTTTGGGATCATTGTCTTGTTGGAAGATCAATCACCGTCCTAGTCTCAGGTCTTTTGCAGACTCCAACAGGTTTTCATCCAGAATGGTCCTGTATTTGGCTCCATCCATCTTCCCATCAATTTTAACCATCTTCCCTGTCCCTGCTGATGAAAAGCAGGCCCAAACCATGATGCTGCCACCACCATGTTTGACAGTGGGGATGGTATGTTCAGGGTGATGAGCTGTGTTGCTTTTATGCCAAACATATCGTTTTGCATTGTTTCCAGAAAGTTGCATTTTGGTTTCATCTGACCAGAGCACCTTCTTCCACATGTTTGGTGTGTCTCCCAGGTGTCTTGTGGCAAACTGTAAATGAGACTTTTTATGGATATCTTTGAGAAATGGCTTTCTTCTTGCCACTCTTCCATAAAGGCCAGATTTGTGAAGTGTTCGACTGATTGTTGTCCTATGGACAGACTCTCCCACCTCAGCTGTGGATCTCTGCAGTTCATCCAGAGTGATCATGGGCCTCTTGGCTGCATCTCTGATCAGTCGTCTCCTTGTTTGAGATGAAAGTTTAGAGGGACGGCCGGGTCTTGGTAGATTTTCAGTGGTCTGATACTCCTTCCATTCCAATATGATCACTTGCACAGTGCTCCTTGGGATGTTTAAAGCTTGGGAAATCTTTTGGTATCCAAATCCGGCTTTAAACTTCTCTACAACAGTATCACAGACCTGCCTGGTATGTTCCTTCGTCTTCATGATGCTCTTGCATTTATACGGACACTTGATTACACACAGGTCGATTCTATTTATCTTCATCAGTCATTTAAGACAACATTGGATCATTCAGAGATCCTCAATAAACTTCTGGAGTGAGTTTTCTGAACTGAAAGTAAATGGGCCGAATAATTTTGCACACCCCACTTTTCAGTTTTATTATTACAAAAAATTTTTAAATGATCCAATAAATTTCGTTCCACTTCACAATTGTGACCCACTTGCTGTTGATTCTTCACCAAAAATTTTAAATGTTATATCTTTTTGTTTGAAGCCTGAAATGTGGCAAAAGGTTGAAAAGTTCCAGGGGGCCGAATACTTTCGCAAGTCACTGTATTTTTCCCAATTGGTAGCCCAATCTCAGTGTGAAGGCTTAGAATTTACAACTGCATAACGCAGGATTTGTAAACAACTCAAGTGCTCAATCCCAATGTGCTGGCTAAGTGTCTGATAAATTTAATAAAAAGTAGTATAAAGTAGTGCCCCAATGACAGAGTAGGGAGGCTGGCAGCAGCAGCAGTAACAGTGACAACAGTGGCCCAATGACAGAGTGGGGAGGGGGACAGCAGCAGTGGCATACAGCACAAAAAGGTGGCAGAGCACTGTAGTAGTCAAACATAAAAACTGGATTGTGATAGCAAGACCCAGTGGCATGCATATCCTTTTAAAAATTTAACATGTACATATTTGTAGGAATGGCAGTAGAGGCAGCATCAGTGACCCAAAGAAATCGCCTATTTTGCAGAATATTCTAGTGTGGCAGCACACTACTGTATGATCATTAGTGGCAGAATGATCTATTCTGTTGCATCAGGCACCGGTCTCTGGAAATCCTGGTTGATCCACGCCTGATTCATACTTATGATGGTTAGTTTATCAACATTTTGGGAGGAAAGGTGAGTTCGTTTACAGGTGACTATGCCACCCCCCGCACTGAACACCTGCTCTGATGCCACACTACTGGCTGGAGAGGATCGCATGCCCATGGAAACTCGGGAAGTTATAGGCACACTTCAAGTTTGCATGGCCAGTACTCCAGGGGATCTTGGATCATGGCTGGGACTGGGTGCAGTCCAAGTATGCCAAGTATGGATGTTCCGCTGCTGCTGCTGCGTGGTTTCTTCAACTGAAGAAAACTAGTCATCTGAGACTCCATACTTAACTTGTGGTCAGATCTTCCTGAGGATGGCATATGGCACTTGTAGGCAGTGACCAACCGACTAAACAGCATGTCTCTGTAGTGGTCCACTTTTGTATCCTCTCAGACAGTCCAAAAATGCACCCATTTTTGACCTGAAGTGAGGGACGAAAAATGTGGATAACCAGTATCCCTTTATAGACATCCCTCTGTGGAATCCTGACAATGCAGCTGTCACTACGCAAACAAGACAGCATGCATCTGGCCATTTATGCAAGGGACTCGGAGGGCCTCCCTGCCTCTATCTCCACTGCATACGCGTTAATCGGTGTGAGGAAACTTATAGGCAATACATGATCCACTGGAATTCTAGGAAGAAAGGAATGCAAATGAGCTTTTAACAAGCTCTGCCTCTAATGCTACCAAATGTAAGGCAGCTATCCTATAAGTCAAGGTTCAACCCTTTAAATAGCCTTCAAGACCTGACTTGGATATTAAATAAGCCAGCACCTCATCTGCAGACAGCTTTTTCAGGGTGATTGCCCCTCATCAGTGCAGAGTATTGGCTAAACTGGGTGAGAGGCCCAAGTCAGAATTTGGGGTGTACTTTCTCTCCTTGAGGAGAGATCACCTTAATCAGCGTGAGGAGACTTATAGGCCATACATGCTCTTGTTAAGAGCTCATTTGCATCCCTTTCTTCTCAGAATTCAAGGCCTTTAACTTATAGGATAGCTGGCTTATATCTGGTGGCATTAGATGCCGAGCTTGTTTGCATCCCTTTCTTCCAAGTCAACTACATGGAACAGGAGGGACGTTGAGCTTCTGCACCACTGGATGAGTCCATGCATACTGTTGTCTTTTTGCAATCGCCTTGGTGAACGCTTGCTATAGATGCAAGTGTTGAGGAGGAAGAGAAGCACACTGCTTTATGGTGATGCTCCATGTGTCCACGCAGGGCCATCATGCCAACATTAGCTCCCTGGCTGTGTCTCACCTTATGCCCACACATCCTAAATAGCAACATGCTAACATCTCCCAGTGACTGTGTAAAATAATAATAATTCCCACACTGCTGAGTATCGCATTTTCCCTCCACCGCTGCGTGATGCTTGCTTGCTGCTGCCTTTATGAACCCAGTGTGTACCCAATAGGTAGTTTCCCGAGTAACAGACTCTGTACCCCTTCTGCGTTTGGCTCCAGATCTTCCACTGCTTCCAGCCTGCTGTCTTATGGGCACGCTGCCACCCTCGCACTCTGATGATGACGAGGCCCCCTCCCCTCTTCACCCAGCTCCCACGTCTGATCGGTTACAGTGGCCTGTAATACTGGCGCACAGTAACTCTACAACTAATAGATCAGATGGGCTATGAATATTAGTGCACTTCACACTTATGTACAGAGCTATAAATTAGACTTGCCGGTAACAGTGGGCTGTAATACTGATGCACAGTAACTCTACAGCTAACACAACGGATTAGCTATGTATTTGATGCACTGCACACTTATATACACAACAATAAATTAGACTTGCCCATAACAGTGGCCTGTAATGGTGATGCACAGTAACTCTACAGCAGTCTCGTACACTCTACCTCCACTCTCCCTCTCCAATATTGTCCTACTCTCTTTGTTAACAGTTTGCAGCAACACTGTGCCTAGTGCATGTGTGTCTTATCACATCTCTCCCTCTGGTCAGCTCACAGGAAAATGGTGGTGAAAGCGGAGGATTAGGGTTTTATAGGGCTGTACCTAGCTGACAATCAAGCAATCACATCGTGGTTAGTTCTTTGCACCATGGGAGAATCTTCTATTCCTACAACTACCTTATCTTCTTGGAGACCCCAGGCATCTCCGTTAAGAAGACCTCTCGAACTGGCTGCAGAACTACCGCTTGTTGATATTACTGCATATATTTCAATGAGCCTATTCTAGTGTTGTGCCTATAAATCATGTGTAATAATAAATAGTGCCATTAGAAAGTTCAGTTTGTCCTGCAAAAAACAAGCCCTCATATGTGAATGAAAATATAAAAAAGTTACGGCTCTGGGAAGCAGGGAGTAAAAAATGAAAAAGCTAAAATGAAAAGTCCCAAGGTCTTGAAAGGATTAAAGCAAGTGACATTATTTTATTCTACACTTGTCATATACTTGTATTTTTTACATAATGAAACTGATACTGTATGTATCATCTTGGCAATAGGCTTGGGCACCTATTGTCATCTTTTTTTTTTATATAGATTTATTTTTATACTTCAAATGTGTCATTATGAAGCTTGCATAAGTAAGGGCATACGTGTATATATATTTCTATTGATACATCTGACAAGAGTCCTTGACAGTCATTGAAAATTGTAGAACATGCAGTAAAATGTAAAACACATACCGAAAAGTAATTATGTTTCGTAAAATTTTTAAAATCTGGCTTTATACATTGAGCATACTGTTGAGTGAATTGAAGCCAAATGATCAGAATTTCAGGAATAACTAAACCGAATTTCCTTGACCTTCGTGTTAATGAATCTACTTTTTCTGAAATGGCGTTCAAAAAACGAAACATACTCACCTCATCCATTAGCGTGAGAAGAGGCCGTCATGGCCATCTTGATTGCAGAAACCGTGCAAAATCTCATTTACGGTAATGTATAACGTCATCATGCCAGCCAACGTGATTACATCACGTGCCGCGCAAGATCTTCAATGGCCGCAGTGGCTTCTTCATGCTCAAATGGATAAGGTGCGTATTTTTCTTTTATCAACTAACCCCTGGAATCCCTATTTTTTAATCTCAGATGCCGCGATCAGCACTGAACATGGCATCTGAGAGGTTGAATGACTGGGAGGCAGTGCAATCATAGTCCCCTGTCATTGTACATACTACTCACAAAGAAATGCGCTTTGTGACAAAGATTTTGCACGGTGTCTTCAATCAAGATGGCTGCAATGGCCTCTATGCGAGCAAATGGATAAGGTGAGTATTTATGTATTTATTTTTACCCTGATTGACCACTGAAAAGCCAAGATTGTAGCCTCAGATTTCTTTTACAATATGTGTACAGTATTAAGATTCCTTTTCACGCAGCTAACCTGGAACAAACATTTTTAAAAAATCAACTGAACAGGTTTCTATTTATTAAAGGGGTTATCCGAGTAGTTGAAAAAAAAAAACATTATAAAACCCCTCAGGGCTTACATATACTTTAGTTAAGCTTGATTTCTTAAAAAAAAAAAAAAAACTAACTTACACCTGTGCACAGTTCTGTTATTCTTGCTTTGTTTACATGCTGAAGCAAAGATGTGGGGGCGTGTAACAACAATGACTCAGCTCTGCCTCATGAATATTTGTGGGTGTGAATAATCTGCCTTCCCCCTCCCCCTGCAGTGCATAAAGTTGCCATAAAGGTGTATATATATATATATATATATATATATATATATATTTATGGATATAGAGATATATATATTTACTTATTTATCTCTCTCTAGAGAGAGAGAGAGATAAATCAGTAAATAAATATCTCTATATACATATATCGACGATATATTATATATGTGTGTATATATATTTATATATATATTTGATCTATGATCTCTCTCTCTCTCTCTCTCTCTATATATATATATATATATATATATATATATATATATATATATATATAAAAATTCAAAGAATTGAGGCAGCACTCCAGGCTTGGTGCAAAAATGAATGGTGGATTTATTCCACGCACATGGAATAAATCCACCATTCATTTTTGCACCAAGCCTGGAGTGCTGCCTCAATTCTTTGAATTTTTGTCTGGATAGAGTTTCAAGCCGGGAACTCTCTGTGAGGATTTGCACCCACATTCTATTTATTGTGCTGCCGCCACTTCTTCATTTTTTATATATATATATATATATATATATATATATATATATATGTAGAGAGAGAGAGAGAGATAAATCAGTAAATATATATCTCTATATCCATAGATATATATACACCTTTAGGCTACTTTTACACTGTCATCAGCAGGGTCCAGCAGGCTGTACCGGCAGGAGAACAGCCTGCCAGATCTGTGCTATATATATATATATATATATATATATATAGAGAGAGAGAGAGAGAAAAAAAATCAGTAAATATATATCTCTATATGAAAAAACAAAATTTATATATATATACACCTTTACGCTACATTCACACTGGCGTCAGCAGGGTCCAGCAGGCGGTTCCGGCAGGGGGAACGTCTCACCGTGCCGCTGAAGGTCCGGCCACAGCACAGCAAACATGCCACACTGTGGTTTTTGCCCGGCCGCCTTTAAGCTCGTTTGCCGCGCTGTGGCCAGACCTACGGCCTGACCCCATTATAACGAATGGTGGTATCCAACGGCACGGCGAGATAGAGGTACTATAGCACGGATTTGGCAGGCTGTTCTCTCGCCAGAAACGCCTGCTGGACCCTGCTGATGACAGTGTAAAAGTAGACTAAAGGTGTGTGTATATATATTTATATATATAGAGATATTTATTTACTGATACTGATCTCTCGCTATATATATATATATATATATATATATATAGAGAGAGAGAGAGAGAGAGAGAGAGAGAGAAATCAGTAAATAAATATCTCTATATCCATAAATATATATACACCTTTAGGCTACTTTCACACTGGCGGCAGCAGGGTCTACCACTAGCTCAACGTGCCGCTGGAGGTCCGGCCACAGCACAGCAAACATACCATGCTGTGGTTTTTGTCCAGCCACATTTCGGCTCGTTTGTCATGATGCAACCAGACCTACGGTCTAAGCCCATTATAATTCAGCGGCATGGTGGGGTAAAGGTAGCACTGGCTGGACCCTGCTGCCGCTAGTATAAAAGTAGCCTAAGGGCTCATGCACACGGCCGTTGCAGGTCCGCCAATACAAGGGCACCGGCTGTGTGCAGTCCGCATCATGGATCACGGATCCATTTACTTCAATGGATCCGCAATCACAGAGATGTGGAACGTAGGCACGGATCGAAACTTCCATGGAAGCACTACGGTGTGCTTCCGTGGTGTTTCTGGCTGTGACTCCGCCCCGCAAAAAAGTAGTGCATGCACTAATTTTTTGTGTTGCGGACTGTCGGATGCGGATTGTGAACCCCATTCACCTGAATGTGTCCAAGATCTGAATGCGGCGGCCCAACTGTCAGTGCACGTGCATTGTGGAACACAAATTGCGGTCCGCAGCACGGGCGCATACAGCGCACTAAAGGTGTGTATATATATATAGAGTTATATATATATATATATATATATATATATATATATTGGACTCGCTATATTGGAATCGCTATATATAGATGATATTTATTATATATATATATATATATATATATATATATATATACCGGTATATATATATATATATATATATATATATATTTGTGTGTGTACTGATCTCTCTCTCTCTCTCTCTATATATATATATATATATAGAGAGAGAGAGAGATCAGTAAACATATATCTCTATATACATATATATGATATATGTATATAGAGATATAGATCACTATACATATTTTTTATATATCATCTATATATAAATATATATATATAGAGATATGTTTCCAGATCTATATGTCTATATACATCTCTCTCTCTACATATAAAATAGAAAAAATTCCACAGCACTACCATAAAAATGTGCTAAAAAAGCGTGTAGTTTATTTTACCAGAGCAGCGACGTTTCAGTCTTCTCAATGAGACTTTTCTCAAGCAGCAATATATATATCTATCTATATATATATATATATATCTTCTTTTTTTACATGCATGAATTTACTTGTGGTGTTCGATCTTGTGGGGACGATCGCGCCGGTCACAATGAGAGGTTCTGGAGAGAGACTGCGCCGCCGGTGTATGTAAATACTTAGCTGCCGAGACTCTGCTTGGATCGCGCATGCGCGATCCCTTACAGCGGCTGGCCGGCATCAGGAGCGCGGAGAGGAGGGCGGGGAGCAGAGGCGGCACCCAGGCTCTGACGTTTCGTGTACAGAGCCTGGCCACTCCCTCAAGCCTGTACACAAAACGTCACCAGTTCAGCCGGGTGGATGACGTCGGGGGTCACGTGACCCGCACCTCCCGTGTTAAAACACGGCAAAATAAAAAGTAAGTTTATATTACAAAAGTGAACTTTCTTAGATTGCCAGCAATATTAGGTAAACTTGTTATAACTCGGACAACCCCTTTAATTTATGTATAAATGTATCTTACATTTATGTAAGCATATCCTTATTCTGTCCCAAGTTTTGAAGTTATTCACTATCCACAGGATAGGGAACAAGTAACCGATCGGTGAGTGAGAGTCCTACCACTGGGACCCCTACAGATCCTCTGGTTCCCCGCATCTGATGGAGTGTCAGGTCAAACAACCCTCCTGCTCCATTTATTCTCTATGGGACGTTGGAAATAGCCAAGTGCTGTACTTGAATATCTCCAGTGGTCCCTTAGAAAATTAACAGAGCAACAGGTCACTGCTCGACCTGCTGCTCCTTCAGATTGTAGGAGTGGGACCCCTGTTCTTAGGATCAGTTGGGGTCCCAGAGATTGGACCCTCATCTATTAGTTAGTTATCTCTTATTATCTGTCAGAACACTTTTAAAAGATTTGTCTTAAGACAACCTCTCCTTTAAAGGCAGTTGACCACATATTCGACTTATACACATGCTAGGCTCATGAATCCCTAGCAATCCCAGCCTCTGATTCCTAGACATTAGAAATGAGAAAATTGATTGTAAACGAATATTCAACACAAATTTTGTAAAACTTTTTGGTGTTTCTATCTTTTGGAGAGAGCGAGAAATAGGAAAGTTAACATTTTTTTAAAATGTGACAAGATATAGTTCATACAGGAAAGTTCCAAAGTTCATGCTTGAGAAGGTTTTGCATTGCTTTTTATGCCCTTAAAGAAGAACTCCGGCAAAAATGTTATTCCAAATAACACGGCCTCCTATGTGTGGACTGGAAGTCAGTTTCTCTATGTATTCCTACGGGAACCTCAATGTCAGTCTCATAGGAATGAATAGAGAAGTAACTGACTTCCTATTTTGTGTCAGTTGGAGAGCTGGTCACATGACATAGCTAAAAATTAGAAGTGAGGGGATAACTCACAAATACAGTCACTGAATAGGAGATTAGATTATGTACCTTTCTAGCAGGTCAGAGAAAGAAAAAAGGTGAGGGTTCTTCTTTAAGAGTATAATTTGTTCTTCAAGAACAAGTAATGCTAATGCATTGGAGTCTATGATATAAGCAATATATATAAAATAGTAAGCAATATATATAAAATAATATAAAATTAAATTAAGTTTTTAAAAATAAAAAAAAAACATAAAAATTAAAATCACCCTCCTTTCCCCAAAATAAAAATAAAAGTAGTAAAAAAATAAAAAAATACACATCATGGGTATCCCCATGTGCGAAAACATAAATACCAAAACGTTATAGAGGTCAAAATATGGCAAAAAAAAAAATTCCAAATTTATATTTATTAGAGATGAGCGAGCATACTCGTCTGAGCTTGGTGCTCGTTCGAGTATTAGGGTACTCGTAAATGCTCGCTGCTCGGACGAGTATCTCGCCATACTCGAGGAAATGGCAACTTCCGCATTGTGCTTTTTTGGCGCCTATAAACAAAGCCAATCACAAGCCAGGAGACTCTACGGTACACCCAGCATCACGTGGGGCCCTTACATGTCGATAGCAGGGGTTGGCTGGCCTGATCAGGTGACCCTGGAATATACTAGTGACTGGCCGCGGTGCTCGGCTCAGATGCCATCTGGATGTCGTTAGGGATAGAGCTGCTGCCTTTCAGGGACAGTGTTAGGGCCTGCATTTAGTTCTCTGTTAGGCAGGAATCACCCACAAAGAACCCAACAGCCCTTCTAAGGGCTAGACGACATTTTTGTTTGGTATCCTGGCTTGGCTGGCTGGCACTAGTAGTGCAGCTATTTCCATATATAACCCCCTTTTTTATGTTATATCTCAGTGATACAAATCCATTACACACAGCAGTGTGGAACCATTCTGTGTGTCACAGTTCAGCACACTCACTCCAATCCATATATACTGTCCAGGTGACACTTTCTGTACGTCACAGAATACAACCAAGTCATTTGCTACCAATAACGTATACAGCTTGATCCTAAAAATCTCTGTGCGACATTTGTCTGGGTCGCAGTCTAAATAGCCACCGTTAACAGGGTGTCAGTCAGTTCTACGATAGTTTCTGCACGTCACGTTCCCAAAAAAACTAAACTAAAAAAAAAAATATTAAAAAAAAATTAGTTTTTTAGTTGTTTTAGCTCAGTGATACAAATCCATTTTACTCAGCTGCGTGTAAACTTTCTGTGTGTCACAGTTCAGCACACTCGCTTCAATCCGTATATACTGTCCAGGTGACACTTTCTGTACGTCACAGAATACAACCAAGTCATTTGCTACCAATAACGTATACAGCTTGATCCAAAAAACTCTGTGCGACATTTGTCTGGGTCGCAGTCTAAATAGCCACCGTTAACAGGGTGTCAGTCAGTTCTACGATAGTTTCTGCACGTCACGTTCCCAAAAAAACAAAATTTAAAAAAAAATATAAAAAACAAAATATAAAAAATAAATTAGTTTTTTTGTTGTTTTAGCTCAGTGATACAAATCCATTTTACTCAGCTGCGTGTAACCTTTCTGTGTGTCACAGTTCAGCACACTCGCTCCAATCCGCATATACTGTCCAGGTGACACTTTCTGTACGTCACAGAATACAACCAAGTCATTTGCTACCAATAACGTATACAGCTTGATCCAAAAAACTCTCTGTGCGACATTTGTCTGGGTCGCAGTCTAAATAGCCACCGTGAACAGGGTGTCAGTCAGTTCTACGATAGTTTCTGCACGTCACGTTCCAAAAAAAACAAAAATCCAAAACAAAATATAAAAAAAAAAATAGTTTTTTTGTTGTTTTAGCTCAGTGATACAAATCCATTTCACATAGCTGCGTGTAACCTTTCTGTGTGTCACAGTTCAGCACACTCGCTCCAATCCGTATATACTGTCCAGGTGACACTTTCTGTACGTCACTTAATTCTACCAGAGTGAACAAGTTTGTGGGTTTCAGTACACCAGGCCCGTTTATTTTATTTTTTTTATATCATACACTTATATACAAAAAATGTTGAACCCCAGGGCTAAGGGTCGAGGACGAGGGCGTGGGCATTCAATTACTGCAGGGGGCAGAGGCCGTGGTCCTGGGCAGGGTGAGACAGTACCTGCTGATGAGGGAGCTGTGGAACGCCGCAGAGCTACACTCCCTAGCTTCATGTCTCAACTTACAGGGACACGTGGTAGAGGACTGTTGAAACCACAACAGTGTGAACAGCTGATCTCGTGGATTGCGGACAATGCTTCAAGTCATTTGTTCACCAGTCAGTCTTCCACGCAGTCCACCCACGTTACCCAAGGGAGCACTCCTCTGGCTCCTCCACCTCAACCTCCTTCCCCCCAGTCTGCCCCCTCCCAGGAAAATTTGGAATGCGATCCGGCATACTCTCAGGAACTGTTTTCTGGACCCTTCCCAGAGTCACAAACCACTTCTCAGGTTGCTGCTGACCTCGTTCCCGATGCCCAAGTTTTCCAACTGTCGCAGTCTGTGGGTGATGATGATGATGATGATGATGATGATGATGACAATGTTGAGTTAGTGGAAGAAGTTTGTAAAGAGGTGTCAGACGATGAGGAGACACGGTTGTCAGACAGTGGTGAAGTTGTTGTTAGGGGAGGAATTCCGAGGGGGGAGCAGACTGAGAAATCGGAGGATGACGAGGTGACTGACCCAAGCTGGGTTGATATGCCCAGTGAAGACAGTGCTTCTGAGGCGGAGGCGAGTGCTGCACCAGAACAGGTTGTAAGAGGCAGTGGTGTGGCCAGAGGGAGAAGCAGGGCCAGAGCTGGTGCATCAGCAGCAACTGTTTCACGTATTGAAGCTCCCGTGGCGAGGCCTAGATGTTCGCAAGTCTGGAGGTTCTTTAAAGAAAGTGAGGATGACCGACGGACTGTGGTGTGCAACCTGTGCCACACCAGGATCAGCAGGGGTGCCACCACTACTAGCCTAACCACCACCATCATGCGCAGGCATATGAGTGCTAAACACCCCACTCAATGGAACCAAGGCCGTTCACCACCTCCTGCGGGTCACACCACTGCTCCTTCCCCTGTGTCACTCGCTGCGTCTGCTAGTCAACCCCCTGCGTCACTCGCTGCCTCTGCTAGTCAACCCCCTGCCCAGGACCCCGGCACGAGCGCCTCTGCCGGAAAACCACACCTTCGCCTCCACGATCCTCCACAGTGTCCACCAACGTGTCCCATCTCAACGTTCAGCTGTCTTTACAGCAGACGCTGGAGCGCAAGAGGAAATACAGTTTCACCCACCCACATGCCCAAGCCCTCAACGTCCACATCTCCAAATTGCTTAGCCTGGAGATGCTGCCCTACAGGCTGGTAGATACCGAGGCCTTTCGAAATCTCATGGCGGTGGCTGCCCCTCGGTATTCGGTCCCCAGCCGCCACTATTTTTCCCGATGTGCCGTCCCAGCCCTACACCAGCACGTGTCACAGAACATCATCCGTGCCCTGACCAATGCTGTTTCTGAGAAGGTCCACCTAACCACGGACACGTGGACAAGTACGGCCGGGCAGGGACACTAGATCTCACTGACGGCACATTGGGTTAACTTGGTGGAGGCTGGGACCGAGAATGACCCTAGGGCCGCTCATGTACTGCCCACACCGAGGATTGCGGGGCCTACCTCGGTCACGGTCTCTCAGACGTACTATGCCTCCTCCTCCGACCCCTACTCCTACTCCACCGAATTACCATCCGTGGGCACTGCGCTTTCAGTCGGTAGCTCTAGGCGCAGCAGCAGTGCCGTGGGTAAGCGCCAGCAGGCGGTGCTCAAACTGCTGAGCTTAGGTGACAAAAGGCACACCGCCCAAGAGCTGTTACAGGGCATCACGGCGCAGACCGATGTGTGGCTGGCACCGCTGAACCTCAAGCCAGGCATGGCTGTGTGTGACAACGGGCGTAACCTGGTGGCGGCTCTGCAACTCGGCAGACTGACACATGTGCCATGTCTGGCCCACGTGTTCAATCTCATAGTTCAGCGGTTCCTGAAGACATACCCCAATCTGTCTGATTTGCTCACCAAGGTGTGCCGCATCTGTTTGCATTTCCGCAAGTCGACCACAGATGGTGCCACTCTCAGGGCAGCGCAGCGCCGCCTACAACTGCCCGCTCACCGACTGTTGTGCGACGTGCCCACGAGATGGAATTCTACATTAAACATGTTATCCAAAGTTTACCAGCAGCGCAGAGCGATTGTAGTCTGCCAAATGTCAACTTCCACCAGAACTGGTAGTCAGGTCAGTCAGATTCCTCAAGTCTACAATGAGGAGTGGACGTGGATGTCTGATATCTGCCAGGTGTTGAGCAACTTTGAGGAGTCAACACAGATGGTCAGCGGCGATGCCGCCATTATCAGCCTCACCATCCCGCTGCTTTGCCCGTTGAAAAACTCACTGCTCAGCATCAAGTCGGATGCTTTGCGCTTGTCACAAGAGACGGTGGAGGAAGATACGTCGCTTGATAGCCAGAGCACCCTCCGGTCTGTTTCTCAGCGCGTATCGGAGGAGGGGGATGAGGATGAGGAGGAAGAGGAGGAGAATGCCGGCGAGACAGTCCTTAACTTTTGAGCGTGTATGGGCTGAAGAGGAGGACTTGGAGGAGGAGGAGGAGGAGGAAATGGAGAGTGTTGGGACTCTGGCGCACATGGCAGACTTCATGTTAGGCTGCCTATCCCGTGCCCCTCGCGTTAGAAGAATTTTTTCAAACACCGATTACTGGGTGTTCACTCTCCTGGACCCACGGTACAAGCAGAACCTTTCCACTCTTATCACTGCAGAGGAAAGGAGTATGAGAGTGAATAGATATCAACAGGCCCTGGTGCACAAGCTGAAACAATTCTTCCCATCTGACGCCGCTAGCGGCAGAGGGGATCGTTCTGTGGGCCAAGTAGCGGGGGAGAGGAGGCGAGCAGGCTGCTTGTCCAGCACTGGCAGGGGAACGCTCTCCAAGGCCTTTGCCAGTTTTATGTCACCCCAGCAAGACACTGTCACCTGTCCCCAGTCTAGGCAGAGTAGGGGGGAGCTGTACAGAAAGATGGTGAGGGAGTACCTAGCTGACCATACCAACGTCCGTAGCGATCACTCTGCTCCATACAACTACTGGGTTTCAAAGCTGGACACGTGGCCTGAACTGGCGCTGTACGCCTCGGAGGTGCTGGCCTGCCCTGCCGCTAGAGTGCTGTCAGAGCGGGTATTCGGTGCAGCTGGTGGCGTCATCACCGATAAACGTACACGCCTGTCAACTGACAGCGCTGACAGGCTGACGCTTATTAAAATGAACAAAGCCTGGATTTCACCGGAATTCAAATCTCCTCCGGGGGAAAGCAGCTAAAGATTTAAATAACTTATGTATCCGATTCCTCTTCTCTACTCCTCCTACTCCTCCTCCTCCTCCATATCGTCTTTGCCTAACGCTGACCCAAAAAACACAATTTTTTAGAGGTCCAACTGGCACTCTTTTACCACAATTTTTCAGGAGGGCCCCCTACAGGCACTCTATTGAAACAATTTTTCCAGAGGTCCACCTACAGGCCCTCTCTCCAAAAAATTTTTCCGGAGGTCCACCTCCAGGCCCTCTCTTCAAACAATTTTTCAGGAGGGCCCCCTACAGGCCCTCTATTCAAACAATTTTTCCAGAGGTCCACCTACAGGCCCTCTCTCCAATAAATTTTTCCGGAGGTCCACCTACAGGCCCTCTCTTCAAACAATTTTTCAGGAGGGCCTCCTACAGGCCCTCTATTCAAACAATTTTTCCAGAGGTCCACCTACAGGCCCTCTCTCCAAACAATTTTTCCGGAGGTCCACCTACAGGCCCTCTCTCCAAACAATTTTTCCGGAGGTCCACCTACAGGCCCTCTCACCAATTCCAGTTTCCAGTTTTATTTGCGCAAACTGCATAAATTATTATTTGGGATAGGTGTGAAAAATAATATTACCTGCGTATCTATATTGCCCAACATTGGATACGGTAGCAAGTGGAAGACCAAACACATGCTAACAGGATTCCGCAAATTCCTGGTCCACCCGCAAATTCCTGGTCCACAATGTCAAGGAGGTCGAGGTTATGTTGATGAGCAACAAGTCCTTCTGTACTGAAATCGTCGACAACGTCTCCATTTAAGAACCTAAAGACCATTGTGGAGAGAGCGGCACAGCTCGCCATCAAAGTGACGAACCCCAACGCCAGACTGCGCAGAGAAGATAACGAATAAATATCTCTGTGGTTATTTTTACTAAAAAAAAGTTAAATAAACCCCCCAAAAAATTCATCTGTTCCTGTGCTTGATCCACCCAAGTTGAATCTGTCCCATCATGAGAAAGTCCCCCCAAGGAGTCCCCACTGTAACTTGCTTCCCATACAACTAACTCACCCCCCAACACCTGTGTCTCCCCATTGTCCACCACCTCCTCAGACAGCACTGGTAAATCCCCACTGTCAGCACACGGAAACAGCAAAAGGTCTTGCGAATTGGGGCAGAGAATGTTCTGGGCTAGCACATCAGGGAAGGGGTGACTATGGGGTTCCAGGGAGTACGTGACCACATGCAATATCCATTTAAAAGTCATGCCACACTTGATCGAGCTCATAATTGACAATTGTACCGGTTGATGCTAAATTTTTAAGTTGGGGTCCTGCGTCGTCATTCTAACTACATCCGGCTGTTGTCACCACCACACACGCTAGCCCAGGGGGCACTCCTCTGGCTCTTCCAGCTCAACCTCCTTCCCCCCAGCCTGCCCCCCCACCTACAGGCCCTCTCTCAAGTTCCAGTTTCCAGTTTTATTTGCCAAACTGCATAAATTTTTATTTTTGGGATAGGTGTGAAAAATAATATTACTTGCGTATGTATATTGCCCAACATTGGATACGGTAGCAAGTAGAAGACCAAACACATGCTGCCCACAGGGTTCCGCAAATTCCTGGTCCACAATGTCAAGGAGGTCGAGGTTATGTTGATGAGCAACAAGTCCTTCTGTACTGAAATCGCCAACAACGTCTCCATCTAAGAACCTAAAGACCATTGTGGAGAGAGCGGCACAGCTCGCCATCAAAGTGACGAACCCCAACGCCAGACTGCGCAGAGAAGATAACGAATAAATATCTCTGTGGTTATTTGTGCTAAATAAAAGTTAAATAAACACCAAAAAAAATTAATCTGTTCCTGTGCCTGATCCACCCAAGTTGAATCTGTCCCATCATGAGAAAGTCCCCCCAAGGAGTCCCCACTGTAACTTGCTTCCCATACAACTACCTCACCCCCCGACACCTGTGTCTCGCCATTGTCCACCACCTCCTCAGACAACACTGGTAAATCCCCACTGTCAGCACACGGAAACAGCAAAAGGTCTTGCGAATTGGGGCAGAGAATGTTCTGGGCTAGCACATCAGGGAAGAGGTGACTATGGGGTTCCAGGGAGTACGTGACCACATGCAATATCCATTTAAAAGTCATTCCACACTTGATCGAGCTCATAATTGACAATTGTACCGGTTGATGCTAAATTTTTAAGTTGGGGTCCTGCGTCGTCATTCTAACTACATCCGGCTGTTGTCACCACCACACACGCTAGCCCAGGGGGCACTCCTCTGGCTCTTCCAGCTCAACCTCCTTCCCCCCAGCCTGCCCCCCCACCTACAGGCCCTCTCTCCAGTTCCAGTTTCCAGTTTTATGTGCGCATACTGCATAAATCTTTATTTTTGGGATAGGTGTGAAAAATAATATTACTTGCGTATCTATATTGCCCAACATTGGATACGGTAGCAAGCAGAAGACCAAACACATGCTGCCCACAGGGTTCCGCAAATTCCTGGTCCACAATGTCAAGGAGGTCGAGGTTCTGTTGATGAGCAACAAGTCCTTCTGTACTGAAATCGCCGACAACGTCTCCATCTAAGAACCTAAAGACCATTGTGGAGAGAGCGGCACAGCTCGCCATCAAAGTGACGAACCCCAACGCCAGACTGCGCAGAGAAGATAACGAATAAATATCTCTGTGGTTATTTTTGCTAAATAAAAGTTAAATAAACACCAAAAAAAAATTAATCTGTTCCTGTGCCTGATCCACCCAAGTTGAATCTGTCCCATCATGAGAAAGTCCCCCCAAGGAGTCCCCACTGTAACTTGCTTCCCATACAACTACCTCACCCCCCGACACCTGTGTCTCGCCATTGTCCACCACCTCCTCAGACAACACTGGTAAATCCCACTGTCAGCACACGGAAACAGCAAAAGGTCTTGCGAATTGGGGCAGAGAATGTTCTGGGCTAGCACATCAGGGAAGGGGTGACTATGGGGTTCCAGGGAGTACGTGACCACATGCAATATCCATTTAAAAGTCATGCCACACTTGATGGAGCTCATAATTGACAATTGTACCGGTTGATGCTAAATTTTTAAGTTGGGGTCCTGCGTCGTCATTCTAACTACATCCGGCTGTTGTCACCACCACACACGCTAGCCCAGGGGGCACTCCTCTGGCTCTTCCAGCTCAACCTCCTTCCCCCCACCTACAGGCCCTCTCTCCAAACAATTTACCCGGATAGGGGACGTATTAGATATTGTACTGATGTTTTTTGTTTTTCTTCTTTTAATTGCCTCCTGACCTGTGATAGGCAGAGCATGGACACGTCCCCTTAGCTGCAGTGGGAAAGATACTCCCCTGGCCAGAGCAAGCTCTTTTTCCATTTTCCGTGGTCGAAAAATCCATGAAATATAAGGTCCCAAGATAGGGGACGTATACGGTATTAAACTGAGAAGAATCGATACCATACCGGTTGATGCTACAGTTTTTCAAAATCCATTCCGGCTGTTGTCACCACCACACACGTTAGCCCAGGGGGCACTCCTCTGGCTCTTCCAGCGAAACCTCCTTCCCCCCCCACCTACAGGCCCTCTCTCCAAACAATTTACCCGGGTAGGGGACGTATTAGATATTGTACTGATTTTTTTTTGGTTCTTTTTTTAATTGCCTCCTGCACCTATTTTGGTGCTTCCCTAACATGTGATGGGTATTTGCCTCGCCTTTCTTGGTCTGGGTGAGCACAAATGCCATGAGGGTAACCACCAGGCTGTTGCCTGAGAATTTGGGGTAATGGTGGGATTAAGCAGCCTCAGAGGCATCCATGCATGCTGCCCCTGCTGTTTCCTGTCCATTTCCATGGTGTTTCCATCATTTTCTGAGGTTTCCAGGTTTTCACCCAGCCTTCCCTAGGCAGAGCCTTGGTCCCCTTCAAAAATGCTCGAGTCTCCCATTGACTTCAATGGGGTTCGTTATTCGAAACGAGCACCCGAGCATCGGGAAAAGTTCGACTCGAATAACGAGCACCCGAGCATTTTAGTGCTCGCTCATCTCTAATAATTATCAAAACGCAAGAAAAACTATACATATTAGATATCGCTGGATTTGTACTGACCTATAGAATGAAAGTAACTGGTCAGTTTTAATTAACAACGAACGCCGTAAATAAAAAAACCGTAAAACTGTGGCAGATTTGCGTTTTTTTGCAATTTCACCCGATTTGGAATTTTTTTCCCGCTTCCCACTACATCATATGCAATATTAAATGGTGAAGTTGGAAAGTACAACTTGTCCCACAAAAAACAAGCTCTATGTGAACAGAAAAATAAAAAAGTTATGGCTGTGTGAAGGCAGGGAGCCCAAAACGAAAACAAAAAACCCCCCAAAAAACTCTGGGGCTGAAAGGGTTAAATCCTTAGTGATTGGGCTATATGGCAGGCCTGGCTGGAAAAATAGGACTTTAATATACCTAGTCATAATCCAGTGCTTGAATGTTCTAGGTAGGTTGAATGCCATCCTGACAATCTCCAGCTGGTCAACCTATCTTTGATCCTGGACTCCAAGGCAATCTGTAACTGGTTCGGCATCCTATCACGGAGCCAAGATGGAATTTAAGTCTGGCATAGACTGCCTTTGCCTTTTATTTTGATTCATGGTTCCTTGAGCTCTTTTTTGAGCTCTGTATTTAGTCAGCTTTTCATTCCTGTTTGACCTTCCTGTGTTCTGACCTCGGATCCTTTCTAGATTAATCATTGCATTCTGATTTATGTTCTACTTACCCTCCTGATTTATAATGTGTAGTTTGTCTCTGGATTAACCACCTTATCTACTGGTTTGGCTTCTAATGTTTCTTCTGGCTTGACTCTGGCTTGTACTTTCCTGCTGCTTCTTTGCATTTTATAGATCTGCTACCTGTGAACTCGCATCTGTTTTCTGACACATTACTTCACAGACATAACCTGGGTCCCTAGCAGCCTATTCTAACTTGTCTTGCAGCAGGCTCTGGTGTTATACCTAGAGGTTGCCCTACATCTACTAACTGGAGTAGTGAAGGAAGATAGATGGTAGATTTTGAGTTTTCTGGCAGTAGTCCTGGACAGTGTCCTCTAAATATAATAATTTACCTTATGGCGGTTTAGCAGAGCTGTGAAACAGTTTTTACCAAACAAATAACTATGACCCACAGTGGAAGGTGTTCACACAATCCAATATTACAAGTAAAAGCTAGACCACACTAACAGAAGAGAATGCACAGTTTACAATGGCTACAGCAATACAACAAGCATAGTCCAATTAATAGGATCCAGTTAACATGCGTGTTGGTGCATACCCCATATACCATTGATGTACTTTAGTATTATTAAAACAACTAAATATTCTCAGTAACACATCTAACTAACTTCTTAATTACAGAATAATAAGTCCACCAATGTCCAATCATGGTATGCATGCGGTTGCAAAGTGTATAAATACCCAAGAGCACTAATGCAGAGAGATTTAATTTAATGTTGCTAAGTTAAATGTTGTGAATTACTGTTAAATCGCTTATTTCTTTATGCGCTGTATAGCTATTATACCTAATAGCTATGTATAGGAAACCTGGCAGACCTGAGTAAATCACCAGGGAGATGTACTGGGTCCATCCTTAGGTAGCTAGTTAGCTAGTCTTAGTGGAGCAGAGCTACAGACAAGATCTATATGTGACAGGTCCAGGAAAGCAAGTCCAGAAAGAAATCTTATCCAGGAGACTGCACTCCTAAGACTGAAAAGCTGCCAGATAGCTACTTATCTGAGAGGGGTGAGGGAAAGAGAATAGACAACCATAGAAGGCCCAGAACCATACAGGGAATCTGTCACCAGTTTTATGGTGTCCTAACTAAAGGCAACATAATCTAGTGGCAGATTCCCTTGCAAAATACTGGGTCACGTTCTTTAATTGACTTGGCCATTTTGCTAAAATCCTATATTGAACAACTCCAGCTTATGCCAAGGAGTCCTGAATATTCTTGAGATCCTGATTTTCTCCATCCCCTGCTGTTAATTCAGTTGGAAAAAAATAAGTGGCAGGGGATGTGGAGAGCCAGGAGCTCCTGAACATCAAGACTCGTTGGCATGCACTGAAGCTGTTAAAAACTAGCATAAACATGCTGGTGACAAATTCCCTTTAAGGCTGTGCAAGATATTGTTAGTAAGGTACTGCTCATTGATGGCAAAATACTTTACTGCTTTGGAAAGGGTTAGCTGCATCTTGTACCTGCCACACTTTTAATTGGACTGGTCATCCAGATCTAAATTCTGCATCCCTGCACCTGGGAATTGCGAAGGAGTTCACAGGTACAGAACAGCATGCCTGTGATTATCTTGAAAAGTTGCAAACTATATTTAGAGTGGTACTCTGGAACTACAAAAATTTGTGGCTAATTACTAGTACGGTATATTCTAATGCTGGCCTTGTAGGTGGCAGAGTTGTACTAGAATATACTGCATCCTGTATTCTGTAATGGATAGTAATGGATAGAAGTGGCAAACTAATGATTGCATGTCATAGACACCTAGCTAGGGTGACTTTAAAAAGGTAACATTATATATATATATATATATATATATATATATATATATATATATATATAAATCATAGGCATCACTGAGCCTGAAAATGTAAAAATATTGATCCCATGTGGCAAACTGTGTAACAGAAAAAAATATAATTGGCCAATTTGGGCAAAGTCATACCCAAAATATATTAATAAAAAACTACAGATTATCCTACCAAAAATTAGCCCTCACATAGCTGTATAGACATAATTATAAAAAAAAGTTATTTGGGCAAAGTTATACCCAAAATATATCAATAAAAACTACAGATTGTCCTACCAACAATTAGCCCTGTGTAGACATAATTATAAAAAAAAAGTTATAGGGGGTGATAATATTGCAATGAAAAGAAAAAGTATATAAATGTGGTATTGTTGTAATCATACTTACCCAGAGAATGAAGAGAACAGGTCAATTTTAGCACCTAAAAACAAAACCCATAAAACTATGGCAAAATTGCATTTTTTTCCAAATCCAACCCATTTGAATTTTTTTACAGCTTTTCACTACATTGTGTGCAATGGTAAATGGTACAAAATTGACAAAAAAACAAGCCCTCATACAGCTATGTGAACTGAAAAAAAAACTTTATGGCTCCAGAAAGGCAGAAGTAAAAAACAAAAATGAAAAAAAAATGGAAAATGTCCTGAAGGGGTTAAACAAGCCTTATTATTGTCTCAATCATCTTCTAGCTCCTGCTCATGAACTTCTGCCTTGAATTCTGCCAACCATGCACCATCAAGGACACCCCAACGACCACCTCAGGAGCCTCAGAAAGTCAGAGAGCTCCCCAAGCAGTGGCGTACTGCCAATATAGGCATACACGCAGCGGCTATGGGGCCCGCGGCACAGGGGGGCCCGGAGGGAATGGAAGGCCCCGCCCCCTACACATACTCAGTTTATTAATAATTAATTGGTTATGTGTGGGGCATTGAGGTGGCCTGTGGGTCCCCCACTTGTATACCATTATGCTCAGAACACCCCCCCCACACACACACACACACTAACTCTGTAGGTCCGCTCACCCTGCAGTCCAGGGATCGATAGTGATTCTTCATGGGCTAAAGGACCTTCCTGACGTCATCTGCCCATGTGACCAGCGGGGGAGGAGCTAGAGGAGCAGAGATCTGTGTTGCTGTGTGTACAGAGAGGAGAAATGCTGGAGTTTGGTGAGGCCTAGCTGTGTGTCCCCCTGTCCCTGTGTGTCTGTCCCTCTGTGTCCCTGTGTGTGTGTGTTCCTGTCCCTGTGTGAGCCTATCCCTGTCACTGTGTGTCCCTTTCCCTGTTTGTCCCTGTCCCTGTGTGTGTCTGTCCCTGTGTGTCATTGTCCCTGTGTGTGTCTGTCCCTCTGTGTCCCTGTGTTTGTCCCTGTCCCTGTGTGTGTCCCTATCCCTGTGTGTGTGTTCCTTTCCCTGTGTGTGACTAACCCTGTGTGTGCCTGTCCCTGTCACTGTGTGTCCCTGTTTGTCCCTGTCCCTGTGTGTGTCCCTGTCCCTGTATGTGTCCCTGTGTGTGCCCCTGTCCCTGTGTGTGTTGCTGTCCCTTTGTGTTGTTCGCTGTCCCTGTGTGTGTCGCTGTGTGTTGTTTGCTGTCCCTGTGTGTGTGTCCCTGTGTGTGTTTCGCTGTCCCTGTGTGTGTTGCTGTCCCTGTGTCCCAGTCCGTGTGTTTTTCGCTGTCCCTGTGTGTCCCTGTCCCTGTGTTTCCCTGTCCCTGTTCCTGTGTGTCACTGTTCCTGTGTGTGTCTGTCGCTGTGTGTCCCTGTGTGTCCGTGTGTCCCTGTCCCTGTGTGTTTGTGTGCCTGTCCCTGTCTGTGTGTCTGTCCTCCTGTGTGTGTCTGTCTGTCCTCCTGTGTGTCTTTCCCTGACCCTGTGTCTCTCACCATCACCATGCCCACAGTGTTCCTATCCTGTCCCTGTCTTGACGCAGCTGCATCAGGATGTTCTGTGGGGGGCAAGAAGAAGAAGACGACGGAAGAGGAGACAGTGCGGTCAGCATGGAGTCCAGTGGGAGAGAAACAGGGAGGCACACTAAAGACACAGGTAATACTACCACATGATCTACACTAGTGTTATCTGTGGTTTTACATAGGACTGCCGGTAACACCATAACATTATGTACACTAGTGTTATCTGTGGTTTTACATACTGTAGGACTGCAGGTAACACTACCACATGATCTACACTAGTGTTATCTGTGGTTTTACATAGGACTGCAGGTAACACTACCACATGATCTACACTAGTGTTATCTGTGGTTTTACATAGGACTGCAGGTAAGGTAACACTACTACATTATCAGCACTAGTGTTATCTGTGGTTTTGCATAGGACTGCAGTCAACACTCCAAATTGGTATAAAAATGCAATTCCTCCACCGTATTGCGGGTTTTGTTCCTACGGCGTTCCCTTTGCAGCACATGGGGGTGTGGCAGGGGAGGAGCCAGGGCAGGAGGTGGGATGGGCCAGGGGTGGGTACTGGGTGGAGTTAGGGGGCCCAATGATTCCTATGTACGCCCCTGTCCCAAAGGGAAGAAAAAGGTGCGTACTCCATTCACTGTGTAGAGCTTAGGGAGCACGAGAAGGAAAAGTACTAATGTAAATTGTGAGTACTACAAACACCATAAGGACCACTACCCCTCCTATCATTCTTGCCTCCCCTGATAGCTGATCCAAATGCAAATTGTGTAGGAAACAGGATTCTCCAGGTGAACCAGGGTACTGTTGGTGACTCTGGGCGATGATGCTATGCCAAGATTATTTCCTTTCCTCAAAGTGAGCTGTCAGGCTTTCAGGATTTTCTCTGTGTGCTCCAAAGTAGGACTATCTACGCTATAGAGTAGACACATAGCCTGTCTATATCCTGGTCAGGTAAGTAGCTCTTTGCCCTTCTTTAGTACCACAGTTTGACACTGAAGTGATACCTTTATCAGGCCATAACTTGATTTAGGTACTAGTTCAGGCCCGGAACACATAGCATTGAAATAAACCTCAATAAACTGGATACAAACCTGTGTTCTTCATCCAGCGGTTTCCAATTGTTCTTTGGTTTTTCCTCTGATGCATCATAGGCAACAAGACCAGCTTTCTAGAAGTCATCAGATTATTTATTTGGTTAAAAGTACAAATCAAAACAGGACTGATTCCAAATTTTGCTTCTACTTCCATTTTAAAACAGAGGAAATGATTTAGCTATTAATACTAGTTCAACAGAGATTAGGGAGAGAATACAACTAAAGTAGTAATTTATCATTTTTATCAGTTGATACCACAAAGTACTCTTATGTCCTTGTCTTCAATGTGCACGAGATGTTGAAAACACTGTATGTATCTATCACACTATGACAAGCAAAGCTGAGTTAACTTGTACTTCAATGGGCTGTTTCTCCCTTCTCACTTTGCATGAGCTTATATGGCACTCTACCCATTTGTTTTTTTCATTTAGCACTTTCTCAAAATTTATAAGCCACCACTAAACACAATTTTAGGTTTGAGGGGAAGTAAATGCAACCAATAGAAGAGAAAATAATTGAAAAGTTGGAGCAGCAGAACAACTGATATTTCTAATTTAGTTTGTGTTAATGCAATTGAAAACATAAAGCGATAAAATCCACTTATGCCCAAAGGGAAATATCTGCTCCTAAAAAAATGTTACGTTAATTATGAAGTAAAATGAGGCAAACCTAACAAGTGATTCAGTTCTGGTTTTCTGCTTTGCAGATACTCCCAATTTCAGTATGTATATGAGAATGCTGGGGATGAATGTAAAACTTGCCTTTACCCTCAGTATTTTTATATGTATAGTTCTCATAATGTATTGATCATATTTGATGCTAATATGACATGTATTTGTGTTGATTTCTTACCCGAAAAAAAAAATCAAACACAAAAACTGTGGAACCTTCTAAGAAATGCCAACCCGTTATTTATATTCTAGAGATCTCAAAAATCTCCAAGATATTGAGGGCAGCGGCATAACTAAGGGCTCATGGGCAGTCTGTGCATCAGTATTCAACTTTAATCTGGTTTTGCTGTAGGCCCTGATATGGGCCTCACAATAGTTACCTGACACACATATAGAGTGGTGGTAGGGTTGGACTATAATCTCCAGTACAGTTATGTGGGTATTTTATAAGAACATTGTAACCTATACACCATTTGCCTCCACATCTTCCCTTTATTGACAATACTATATACTATACTATTCTAACTTACTACTACTTTTGCCATTAAAAGGGTAATGATCTCCTTTCCCCTTCATCGTTGGATTATGGTAGCAACATTCAGCACTCCAGCTGTGATAAAACTACAACTTCCAACTTGCTTGGCTGTTCTTGGAACTCCCATAGAAATTAATAAAGCATGCCGGTAGTTTCACCACAGCTGAAGTGCCGGAGGTTTCTGACCCCTGCTCTAGGAGTATCAGTAACACCCCTGTTGCTCCTAGAGACTCATTTACATATATTAAAACATTTTTCTCAGCAATGAGGGCATATATGAATATGGTACAAATTTGCTTACCTTTTAAAATGCAAAAATCAATTCAAAATCCAAGCTTGCACTTTAATTCAGCTGAAGAAGTTCTACATAGTTTACTATTTTCTAGTGCATGATCAATTTCAAATTGAATTGGAGAGATTCTCATACAGAAAATCCTAAAAAACATTAATTACGCTGCAGAATGTAAATTCCACAGTAGAACACAATGCATTGGATAACATGTGGGAAGTCTGGATGTTCCGGATTTTCTGGAGGAAAAATCCACCAGATGTGAGGGTACCTCAAGGCTGAGATTCCACCTTCAGTTTTTTTATGTTGTTTTTAAAATCAAAGCCAGGAGTGGATTGAAAAAAGTATAAGGCCTCATTCACATGACAGCCATTTTCAAAACCAATTAACCCCTTCCTGACCAGCGGCGTACATGTACGGCGCTGCGGGAAGTGAACTCCCTCCCAGTGCCGTAGTGCTACGGCGCGCAGATCGGGCGGGTGCAGGAGCTGCGTCCGCCCGATCAGCTGCGGGAGACCAGCTGTGCCCAGTAGCCGGACCCCTGCTGTATGCGTCGGCATCGGTGGAAAAAAAAGATGCCGGCGCATTAACTCTCGATGTGCCACGGTCATCGCTAACCGCGGCATATGCGATCTGTGGTGCGGGAAGGGGATGCCATCGGGTCCCCACGCTGCTGTGACGGGGACCCGATGGCTTGGATGGCAGCCAGATGCCTTCCTTAGGCATCTGGCTGCCATCTAAAAGCCTGTGAAATCTAGCCAGGGATCACACAGGCAAGATGCTATAAGTGTATTACTGTGTGTAATGCACTTACAGCCAATGCATTACAATACAGAAGTATTGTAATGCATTGTAAAAAGCATCAGACCCCCAAAAGTTATAAAGTGGAAAAAAAAAGTTTTACAAAAAAAAGTTTCAAGTTAAAAAAAGCGTCCTTTTCACAAAATAAAGTAAAAAAAAAAGAAAAATAGACATATTAGGTATCGTCGTATCCATATCGACCGGCTCTATGAAAATATTACATGATCCACCCATCCATCCATCACATAATTTGCCCGTTCAGGTGAACGCAGTAAAAAAAAAAAAACATTTTTTGGTCACCTTCCCTTACAAAAAGTGTAATAGCAGGCGATCAAAAAGGCGTATTTACCCCAAAATGGTACTAATCAAACCGTCATCTCGTCCCACAAAAATATATATAAATAATATAATAATATTACATGAGATGGCCCCCCCAGGTGAATGCCGTAAAAATTAAAAAAAAAAAAACTATGCCAAAACAGCCATTTTTTCCTCTTGCCTCACAAAAAGTGTAATACCATGCGATCAAAAAAGCGTATGTACCCCAAAATGGTACCAAGCAAACCGACATCTCATACCGCATAAATTGATACCCTACCTAAGATAATCGCCCAATAAATAAAAAAATATGGCTTTCAGAAAATGGCAGCACAAAAACAAGATTTAATTCTGTTCAAAAATGCATCTAATGTGTAAAACTTAACAAAAATAAAAACGCTAGACATATTGGGTATCGCCGCGTCCGAAACAACCTGCTCTATAAAAATATCACATTATATTCCCCCTCAGGTGAACGCTGTAAATTTTTTTTTTTTAAACTTTAACAAAACAGCCATTTATTGGTCACCTACCCTCACAAAAAGTGTAATAGCAGGCGATCAAAAAGGCGTATTTACCCCAAAATGGTCCTAATCAAACCGTCATCTCATACCGCAGAAATTGATACCCTACCTAAGACAATCGCCCAAAAAATAAAAAAATATGGCTCTCTGAAATTGTCAGCACAAAAACAAGATTTAATTCTGTTCAAAAAGGCATCTAAGGTGTAAAACTTAACGAAAATAAAAATGTTAGACATATTGGGTATCGCCGCGCCCGTAACAACCTGCTCTATACAAATATCACATAATTTGCCCGTTCAGGTGAATGCTGTAAAAAAAAACAAAAATGCCAAAGCAGCCATTTTTTGTCACCTTGCCTCACAAAAAAGTGTAACACCAAGTGATCAAAAAGTCTTATGTACCCCAAAATGGTACCAATGAAAGAGTCACCTCATCCCACAAAAAAAGACCCTACATAAGACAATAACTCAAAAAATAAAAACCAATGGCACCCACAAACCAATCCATCAAAATCTGTGCTGCAAAATCCATATGGCGCTCCTTCTGTTCTGCCATGTGCCCCCACAGCAGTTTACCACCATATGGGGTGTTGCTGTATTCAGGAGAAAATGGGGAACATATTATGGAGTGCTTTTTCTCCTGTTAGCCCTTGTGAAAATGAAAAATTTGGGGCTAAAGCAACATTTTATTAGAAGAAATGAAACTTTTTATGTTCATAGCCAAGTGTTTCCAAATTCCATAAAACGTTTAGGGGGTCAAAGTGGTCAGTACACCCCTTAATATATTTTTTGAAGGGTGTAGTTTCCAAAATGGGGTAACTTTTTGAGGGTTTCTGCTCTTGGGGTACGTCATGGTCTCTCAATTACAGAATGGTGCCTAAAAACCATTCCAGCAAAATCTGCCTCCAAAATCTGTATGGCGCTCCTTTCCTTCTGACCACTGCCACGTGCCCATAGAGCAGTTTACCACCACATATGGGGTATTTCTGTAAACTGAAGAATCAGAGTAATGTATATTGAGGTTTAGTTTGCTGTTAACCCTTGCTGTGTTGCAAATAAAAATTGATCAACATGAAAAATCTGCATAAAAATTAAATTTTGAAATTTCGCCTCCATTTTCCTTTAATTCTTGTAGAACATCTAAAGGGTTAACAAAGTTTGTAATGTCAGTTTTAAATAATTTGAGGGGTGTAGTTTCTAAAATGGGGTTATTTATGGGTGGTTTCTGTTACATAAGCCCCTCAAAATAACTTTATATCTGAATTGGTGCTTAAAAATGGTTTTGGAAATTTTGTTGAAAATTTGAAAAATGGCTTCTAAACTTCTAAGCTTTCTAACGTCCTAAAAAAAGGAAAATGACATTTATAAAATGATCCCAACAAAAAGTAGACACATGGGGAATGATGACTGATAACTATTTCATGAGGTATTACTATCTGTCTTAAAAGTATGTCTTAAAATTTCTGGTAAATTTGGGATTTTTTAATAAAAATAAAGGAAAAATATATTGACTCAAATTTACCACTGTCATGAAGTACAATGTGTCACGAGAAAACAGTCTTAGAATGGCTTGGATAAGTTAAAGTGTTCCAAAGTTATTACCACATGAAGTGACACATGTCAGATAAGCAGAAAATGGCCTGGGCAGGAAGGTGAAACCAGGCTTGGAGTTGAAAGGGTTAAAGTCTATGGGGCTTTTCACATGGTTGTTTTTTAATATGAACAGCAGCTGTAAAAAAAAAAAGGACATGTCCTATTTTTGTCTGTTTTCACAGCCAGACAGACCCATCTGAAATCAATTGGACCATTTTTAATGTTTATTTAGACAGGAGTGGAACTGTCTGACGATCATTAAAAACAGGTACACTGTGAAAAAAGAACCTTTCAGTGATTAAAATAAAAAAAACTGCAATAAATAGTGTGGCGTTAGTGTAGATTTCATGCAGATTTTCCACAGATACATCTGCACTGTGTGTATCCACCCTAGGACTCAGCCTTACCTTTATATGTGTACTGAGATTATTATCTCTTCCTGGCTTTGGCTTCAGAATCTGCATAAAGAAACCTGAACATGTAAACTGAGCCTAAGGTTGGAGCTATACTTAGACTATCGAGTGACAGCTGTAGTGAAAAGCTGTAAATTTACTTGTATGCAATCATGTGCACTGCAGATGTCACTCGATAGTTAAAATAAATTAAAAGTGCTACAAAAATTTAAGGTACAGCCACACTATCAGGTTCCTTGGTGCAGTTTCGGAAGCCAAAATCAGGAATGGATCATAAAAGGAAAGAAAGTATAAAGGACAGATAAGACTTCTATTGGTTAACCACTTCAAGTCTGCCCATTGACTATAAACGTCCTTCAGATTTGCCCCCTGTGTGCAGCACCTGTACACATGCCTCCTGACAGCCAAGAACATGGAGCTTTAACCTGAGACCTTTTTTCCTGGTCTCCAGGCTTTCGATCACTCTGACAAGCTGTCAAAGCGATCACAAATGCTTGTACTATCTCACTCTCATTACTGCCGGTCACAGAGCAGTTCACAACTACATATTGGGTGTTTTTGCAAACTTCAGAATCAGGAAAATAAATATTCAGGTTTGATTTGCGGTTTACCCTTGCTATCTTATGGGAAAAATGAATTAAAAATTGAAAATCTGCGAAAAAATATATATATTTTAAATTTCACTTTCCTTCTGTTTTAATTCTTGTGGGAAATCTAAAGGGTTAACAAACTTTGTAAAATCAGTTTGGATTACATTGGGGGCTGTAGTTTCTAAAATATGTTCATTTATGGGAGGTTTCTATTATTTAAGCCCCTCAAAGTCACTTTAGAACTGCAAAGGTCCTTTAAAATTAACTATTGGAAATTTTCATGAAAATCTTAAAAATTACATCTAAAATTTGAAGCCTTCTAACATCCTAAAAAAATAAAATTACATTTCCAAAATTATGCCAACATAAAGTGGACATATGGTGAATGTTCATTAAAAACAATTTTATTCGATATCCCTATGCATCTTAAAAGCAGAGAAATTCATATTTAAAAAATTGTGATTTTTTTCAAAATTTTCAGTAAATTTTGATTTTTTATAAATAAAGGTAAAACATATTGACTCAAATTTACCATTAACATGAAGTACAATGTGTCATGAGAAAACAATCTCTGAATGGCTTGGATAAGTAAAAGCGTTCCAAAGTTATTACAACATGAAGTGACACATGTCAGATTTGCAAAATTTGGCCTGGTCTATTAATTCCAGGTTTTGGATTTCAAAATTTCATCAGGAAACCTGACAGTGTGGCCAGTTTACGATGGTCTTAGTTTCCCTCCTTGTGCTACCATTATATTTGGTCTAATTTATAACGAAGTGTGTGCTGGCATTTTTTTTGCGGTAGGAATTGATTCTACCATTTCACTTAAAATTTGAGAGAATGCAATGCTACTCTAGGTTTCAATATATAGGGCAATATATATGCATTGTTTCGGTGGTACTCTTTCTCATTATGGAGAGTATGCTTAGTATATATGCAGAGTATTTTAGGCCAGGCAGCAACCCTCTGGGTTTCTGAAAAAGATATTTAAATTAGCTTCCCTATGCCTATCTCATGCCAGCAGATATGAGATGAGCTAATCTTTATATATTTTTTCCCAGAAATCCAGCGGAGTGTTGGCTGACTTATGACAATACTTCTTATGCATGCTTGGCAACCACCATAAGGAGAAGTAGTCCTCCAGCCTATGCTTTTCAAACAGCCAAGCAAGTAACCTTTTCTTAGCTCTTCTAAAGGGAAGTCACGCAAAAAGAGCTGGATTCCAGGTACTGTATGTGACACTTAGTATTCCTTTCTTTTGGCAAGGAGACTAGCTTGCATGCCTTGTTTTTGGAGAAGCATTATGCGGAGATGCGAGCACAACAATAAATAAAAAATCTTATTAAAATAAGCATTGACAAGTTTGAGGCTAGAATGAAAGGAAATTTGAACAGAGCCCATTTCCAAAAACTGGTGGAAAAAAATCTGTGAAAACGCAAGACCCTAATGTATATATAAATATACATACTAATATGATGCACAAATCAACTGTCAATTTGAAATTCATCCTGTTTTTTCCAAAATACTGGAAATTTAACTAGAGGTGAACAAACCTCTTCAAATTTGTTTTAGGTCTGATTTGTCAAATTTTGAAAAGTTCAGTTTAGACCCAAATTCTGGGCTATGTATGTAACATCTTCCAGCCTCACTGTTTAAACATGAGTATAGGAAAGAGACCCCCAACACACATAACAAGTGAGACAAGCAATCCCATTATCTATCAAAAACAGCAAGAAAATTCGAACATCCCACTCAGAATTACACTTGTCTCATTGAAACATACAGGCTAGTTCTCCTTTCAGAAAACCAAAAAAAACAGAATTTTTAAAGAGAAAATTACCTTACTTAGGCTGGCCTTGGGGAGTACTCTTCGTGGTATCCTTTAGGGGGGCCAAAAAATATTCAAGGCAACACTGCTTTTGCTTTCTGGGAAGAATGAGTTCAAATTCACTTTTCTTAATTTGGCTGGTATTAGTGAATGCCCTCTTTTCCATTTTGTCAAGTAAGCTAATTTGCATACCTTTGGGTTTCTGGGAAAGGTATGCAAATTCAACAACACCTTTAACATATGCAAATATTGCAGATATTATTCCTAGAAACCAAGAATAGTGTTGCCTGGTGTGTTGTAATGGCATTTTTGAGTACTGTTTGGTTCTATCACCTATAATTTTGTCCCCAAAGACAGAGTGAAGACCAGAAGACGTTGACAAGTAATGGCAGAAACATCTAATAGAGATCATTCTCAATTCTGGGAGGAAATCTGGGTGGCTGTAAAGTTTCATGGATAGCTGATAGTGATGAGCGAATCGAAGCGGCAATATTCGTGATTCGGACGAATATTGCCCGCTTCGGCTCGGCATCCCGAGGCAGCGCAGACTCGTGATTATTCGTGCGTCACTGCAAGTTTGAAATGCCCGGTTTTTTCAGCCAATCAGCATCAAAGGGAAGCCTGTGGGAACGCCTGCTGTGATGTAACAGCCCTTATACCTCCCCAGCAGTGATTGGCTGGCAGTGACATGTGACTTAAATTTAAATAAGGTAGGGACCTGCAGCATCAGCCTCATTGTGCTTTGGGAAGGAGAAGAGACAGACAGTGTTAGCTAGTGTAGTGTGTGCAGCGAGCAGTTATTTAGGAGTTAGGTTAGGAAGCCCCAACAGTCTTTTTAAAGACTATACTCTGAAGAACAGTATACAGTATATACTGTAAGCCTGTATTCTGTGTAGGATAGGAAGCCCCAACATTCTTTTTAAAGACTAATTGATTCTGTGAAGAAAACTATACAGTATATGCTGAAAGCCTGTATTCTGTGCAGGATAGGAAGCTCCAACAGTCTTTTAAAAACTAATTGATTCTGTGAGAAAAATTCAGTATATGCTGTAAGCCTGTATTCTGTGCAGAGCTGTGCCTGGTACACCTTGTCCAGCCACATAGCTCAAACTATACATCTGTAAACAGATATATTCCTGTACATGACTGTGCAGTGACTAGGGTATACATTTCATCAGCCTGCTATATACCTCACAGTCTATAGATACCCTATTGATCTGTAGATTCTAGTTTTATTTGCTCAAACTGCGTACATTTTTTTTTGGATAGGTCTGAAAATAATTTTACCTGCATATCTATCTATATTGTCCGTTTGAATTTTACTGCTCTGTTATACACGGTGCAGTGAGTTGGGAAAAAAATTTCATCAGCCTGCTATATACCTCACAGTCTATAGATACCGTATTGATCTGTAGATTCCAGTTTTATTTGCGCAAACTGCGTACATCTTTTTATGGATAGGTCTGAAAATAATTTTACCTGCATATCTATATTGTCTGTTGAATTTCACTGATCTGTAATACACGGTGCAGTGAGTTGGGAAAAAAAATTTCATCAGCCTGCTATATACCTCACAGTCTATAGATACCGTACTGATCTGTAGATTCCAGTTTTATTTGCGCAAACTGCGTAATTTTTTTTTTGGGATAGGTGTGAAAAATAATATTACCTGCGTATCTATATTGTCCATTGAATTTCACTGATCTGTAATACACGGTGCAGTGAGTTGGGAAAAAAATTTCATCAGCCTGCTATATACCTCACAGTCTATAGATACCGTATTGATCTGTAGATTCCAGTTTTATTTGCGCAAACTGCGTACATTTTTTTTTTTGGGATAGGTGTGAAAAATAATATTACCTGAGTATCTATATTGTCCGTTGAATTTCACTGATCTGTAATACACGGTGCAGTGAGTTGGGAAAAAAATGTCATCAGCCTGCTATATACCTCACAGTTAGAGATGAGCGAGTACTAAAATGCTCTGGTGCTCGATATTCGAGTCGAACTTTTCCCGATGCTAGGGTGCTTGTTTCGAATAACAAACCCCATTGAAGTCAATGGGAAACTCGAGCATTTTTTGCAGGGGACCAAGGCTCTGCCTAGGGAAGGCTGGGTGAAAACCTGGAAACCTCAGAAAATGATGGAAACACCACGGAAATGGACAGGAAACAGCAGGGGCAGCATGCATGGATGCCTCTGAGGCTGCCTAATCCCACCATTACCCCAAATTCTCAGGCAACCGCCTGGTGGTTACCCTCATGGCAATTGTGCTCACCCAGACAAAGAAAGGCGAGGCACATGCCCATCACATGTTAGGGAAGCACCCAACTAGGTGCAACGAAGGTCCATCACTGCCAATTTTCAGGGACACGGTAATGGTGACCCACTAAAAAATGCTGCCTGACAACCTGGCGGTGAACCCCTTATTGTCTGTCTTTCAATAAGATTGCAGTGTTAAAGCATGGTGGTGAGCCTCAGTAATAAGATTGCAGTGTAAAGCATGGTGGTGAGCCTCAGTATGACTTTTTAGATGGAGATTGCATGTGGTCACGTACTCCCTGGAACCCCATAGTCACCCCTTCTCTGATGTGCTACCCCAGAACATTCTCTGCCCCAATTCGCAAGACCTTTTGCGCTCAGTGTGCTGACAG